>CAJQZN010039744.1:0-10968 GCA_907164685.1 Colias eurytheme
TGCACCCCCTAAACAAACAGACTGATATTAACCACCAGACGCTTTATGGTCTGTTAAAGCCTTCTATCAACTGGTATTACCCACTAATGCACCCCCTAAACAAACAGACTGATATTAACCATCAGACGCTTTATATGGGACCTTCTACCCGCAAGCATTACCTACTATTGCATCCCCTGCCCCACCTAACTCACCTGTTACAATAAATCGACAAATAAACACACATTTACAACCAGACGCTTTATATACTGCTTAAAATTCAGAACGTAACATTCAACTTTAAGAATAATATTTAGATTGTAACTTCAACCGATAAACAGTAAATTCAACATTGAATACTGCAAGTTATTCTTTTAACATTTAATATTTATGAAACCACATAGTATTTAAAATGGTACTAACTCAATTAGACAAAAAATTAAATTTTTATACAAATTTACATAATTTCGAACTACCCTCCAAATCAATATTTTCAAAAAAATTACCCAAATAACTGTCAATATCAGGCTCTTGTATCTCTTGCGACACGTCGGGCAACATGTCGAACGACGCATCGAGCGATTGCGACTGCGCTTGCGACAGCAGCTGCGACTGCGACTGCGACTGCGACTGCGACTGGTTCAACTTGCCGTTCTCTCTGGGAATCTCGCCGTCAGCCGTGTCGTCCATAGACATTGACGTGTCTGGCGCGTCTGTGAAGAAAAATGCAATATTAGAATATTTATTTTCTGGGCAAAGGATGTTAAATAACAAACAACATTGTTCATAATTGAACAGGCCAATTAAATAATTTAAAAAACGACAGATGTGTTAAAACTTTAAATTAAAGCAGCTTTTGGACAACCTTTGGATATTAAAAATAAAACAAAATCGATATTAATTTTATTTGAACTAACAGCACGCTTTAGACAACAGTTAAGGGGATTACTATGGTCAAAACCGAAAAACACCTTATACATATTGAATTTTGTTGAGGAAACTGTTGGTACGATTGTCTTAAAAAAAATATATGTGATACTCAAGGATATAATTAACAAAGTGTATTGTTTACTTTTCATTTTAGAACGGCCTAAACATAAAAAAAATACATACAAATCAACCCCTTTTTGAACATAAAACGCATTTTGTTGGGAAAACGGCTACATATTTATACATGAAATTTATACCAAAAAATATGTTATAATATTTGTAACAATGTGTATTGATTGTATTTTCAATTTTCATTATTATTGTTAAATTATCAAGAAAAAACTTGAATTTATAATAAAACCCACATAAAACCTCACCTATATTGCATATTTTCGACGAAATTTGACGGTGTCAGTTCGACTCGGACGGGGGACTGTACGTGCGGTTTTTTTTGCAAAATAACGCTAAAATTCACCGATTTGAATGTTTTGTTAAATTAAACCAGATTGTTATAGATATTTACATGAGCAGTTCATGAAATGAAAGTTAAAAATAGGTATGTAAAGATATAAAAATCTGTTTGAAAATTAGTTTTGTTTTTGAGAGGCGTCATTGAATAATATCCAGTGTCGATAATTTTTGGCAGTAAAATATTATATTAGGCCGGGAGTCGGGAGATACTGACACAAAATTCCGGGTCATTTGTAACAGGATGGCGGTTCTACAGGGGTCTTAGTACGCAATGACAAAAAGAAAAATGATGGTCAGAACACTAGTACCGGCGGACTAGTCGCGTGGGCGTTAGTCGAACTCGTCGGATAAATAGCGAAAGTCAAACGATTTGTAACACAAAAATTTTAGAATTTACCGATAGCCCATAAAAAAGAAGTAGGCGGTAGTGACATGCCATACTTTTCGTTGTGACTGAAAGCCCGCCATACCGACGTGAATGTGTTGATTTAAAAAAAAACAATTCAACCATTTGTACCAGGCTAACTTTTGCACAGGTAACCATCGTCATGCAGCCATTTACGAAAATCGTCATGCCATACTTTTCGGACGATTCCAAATGGTCGCCATACCGCCGAAAATCTGATACTATAATAAAATCGTAGGAAAGTCAAAACTGACTTAAACCGATAACAACATTTTTAACCGACGCCTTAAGGACGAAATTCTCAATTCAACTGAACTCTGTTGGTTCCGTTACCTCCGCACTTTTAACTGGGTGAACCGATGATTTCATGATTCATAAAAATATAAATTATATAAAAATAATTCCTTTGCAGTGACTCTCGGAGGAAGAAAGAAATAGATTCGTGTTACAAATTTTAAAATCATACATAGTACATTTCCTTCGACAAGGTTTTCTGGTATTTATAATCTACCGACTGACAACTTAACCTCCCCTCCAGTCGGTTAGTTGTCAGTCGATCGCTTACATTTTTTGAAGAGACGATCAGCGAGCCAATTGATCTTAAACAGCCGACCAGTGCGGTCTATAAGTGCCATAGCCGTGCCTTGTAATTTATTTAAGATTTAAGAAAACTATCAAGTGACTGTACCGAAGGAATAATAAAATATTAATTGTAACGAAGGCGTTTTTATTCTACAACCCAATAGTATAATAATCAAATAAGGCGTCATTTTAAATATCATTATAAGAAATATTCCTACTAGGTATGTAGAGATGTACAGAGAACGCTAAATACATTTGCCTGATAGAGGCCGTTCATGATAAAGGCCGTTCTATAGAATTACGTCAAATAATGTACTCCATCTTTTATATTATCTCTGTAGGTGAGATGTTCTCCACCCTAGTCATCATCAGGTCTCCAGAATATAGTAGAGTCCGTGTAGAATAAAATTAATTTCTTTGGTGTTTTCTTAACTGTTCCCCACTCTAGAACTTATAATTACTTGCTTAGTCATATTAAGGTCTCCAGAATGGGTCATGTAGTAGAGACTTTGCTTATAACGGTTAATGTTGAAAGATGAGTCTTCCTACATTACATTTACAACATACATAGTAGTAGTAAATATTGTGTAATATTTACTATTCATAAAATGTAATATGTTACTGCCTCTCAGAGAAAACATAAATTAGGTAGAAACCACTAACACATTACGATACAATACGATACAGTGTACAATTTCATAATCTTTGGTCACTTTTACTTCAACAATGATGTATATTATAGAGGGCGGTTAAAAAAACAAATTCAAATGTAGTGACAGAATCATTAAGGTCGTTGAACCGTGTAATTGCCTTAACACAAGTTTAGTAAGTACATTAATAACGATTGAAATTTAACAAGTATCTGTAAAGTTTTTATCTAAAAATTACTTTAACCAAAATCGTTCATTAAATTTTTCCCTGAATTTCAATTTCTACCAAAGAAAACAATCTAAAACCTGTTCAACAAATACAAAAAATACCAAAAACACTCACCACTGCTATAAAGCCTGTCGTCCCTCGCCCGGCACGTGTCGCAGCGGCCGCTCCGCGCTCGCATCGCGCTCGCTTCGCTTATAGATAGCGCGCTACTTAACATCTCCGTTAATTGGTTCGCTGGGAAAGTCAATTATGTAACTATTTATATAAATTTATAAAAAATAAAAAATAAATCATCAAATCACGCGGCGGGATTCGAATCCGCGTCTTTCTGCCTATAAATAATAATAATTTATATTTATAAATCATTTGAATGCCATCAAATTCATAGTCAATTGTTTTAAACACTAGGTGATTCGCGCGTGGTACATATTATATTATAGTATATTAGAACTCAGGAATCCGGTAAAATAATTTATATGAAATTTCTGATATTAGTGCATTAAAATAAATTGACAAATAAGCTCTTCAGCTTTATGTTTAAGTACAGATTAAATTCAAGTTGAAATGGACGCAATTTTCTTATAAAATTACGTAACAACATTACTGTATATATGGAACATCAAAGGACCTAAAATGTAACCTTGTGGAACTCTGTGGCGTTCTTGTATTATATTTTGGCGTTATGATCAACTTAATATTTCACATCATGTTTATTTTACGTATCCTGGAATTTCCATTAACGTATATTTTCACTTGACAACATTTTACGGCACTACAGTTTTTATTTTATTCAATTAAATCCAATGTCAACATTATCGAAAGCTTTAGAAAAGTCGATTCGTAAAATTAAGACTAATGAACCTAGAAATAGTCTAATGGACATTTATTTAGAATTTTCCTATAGAAACTATATGAAATTTTGCTTACCTTGCGCTTGCGCAGCCAACAGCAGCTGATGTATGTCTGGTTCACTTTCCACTGACATTTCACTCGGTCGTAGATCACCACTTAAGTCTGTAAAACGAAAATTTTTAAATTTATTGTTAAATTTTCGGAGCTCAGCTACATTATAAAAGATATGTATAAAAGATATGCATCGTATTTAATGTCAAAACATTTGAAACTTTTGGGTTGTACGTCGGTGTGTCATAAATAACATTTCTACAGTTTTATTTCATCACTCGCTTTCTAGTTTTAAAAAGTATTTTTTTATGTCTATTATTAAGCTAACACTTTTCTGTTTTGCCACTAACACCTAGTTGACAAACATCTAGCAGGTTCACAAACGCACAGCACACAATCTTAACCACTCAAATTACCAAATTTTTATTTCCCACTAGCTTTCCGCCCGCGGCTTCGCCCGCATTTTCAAAGATAAACCCGCATAGTTCCCGTTCCCGTGGGATTTCCGGGATAAAACCTATCCTATGTGTTAATCGGTTCAGTAATTTTTGCGTGAAAGAGTAATATACATCCATACATCCATACTTACAAAATTTCACATTTATAATATTATTAATAGGATATTCCCCACTCAACTCACCGTCCTGCCCCAAGGTGTCGGCTACAGCCAACTCACTGAGGTGCGCAAACGCACGCGGCGGCAAACCCAACAGTTCCCCCACCACTGCGCTCTTGGCCGATAGCGCGTGGGCTATCGCTGCGTCTAACCGACGGAGACGTTCTGTAATATAGGAGAGAAATACAAATATTGGAGAGAGAAATTAAATAGAAACCAGTTAAAAGAATATCTTTGTAATATGGGAGATGGAATAAAATTGTGGTGAGAGATAATGAGGGAACAATAATAGTCATAAAAGACAAAAAAATCGCTTTAATAAGAGGATATTATTGTGTTGTTACTGATTCTTAATTTTAGTAAAATTTGAATAAAGTTTTAATTTTAAATAAAGTTTGAATTAAAGTGGTTCAAAATCGCGACTAAAGTAGTCGGTTAGGAATATTTCAAATAGATGCGCTTAATAACGTCCGTCCTTATAACGTGGATCAAGTTATACGGACGGACATGTCTTTACAAGTCGGTTACATAAATCATAAAAGTGAAGCTAATATGTTAAAAATAAGATAGGTAAAAATAGAGATGGACCATAAAAAAGAGAAACTAAATTAATTTAATAGCAGTGAAACGAGAAGCTCGTCCGATCTGTGAGATAATTTGGTATGAGAGAAACAATTTATTGTGATTGATAAAAATAAAGATGGAAAAACAAGCAAATATAAAGACAAAGTAAAGCGTGACACTCGAGCAACTACCGGAGACGCTCCGATAGTAGACACGTTATAATATCTATACTGAGAAAGATTTAATAGTGATAAAGTTATTACAGATGGAAGAAAAGATAGAACTAGTAAAATATATGCAGTAAGTATTAAAATGAAAAAGGTATACAGATAGTCAAATGAAAATATTTAATTTCAAATATAGACACGAAATAGATAAACGTTTTGCGTAGACTACATTAACAACAAATTATCAAGATAAGAAACTAAACAAAGTATCCACTGACCGCTATGTGACAGCACCCTCTGTGCCGTGGGCACATCCCTTAAGGGAGGGCGGATCACCAGCGCATCGCTCGCCTCTAGGGCTCCGCCCTCGGGCTCCGGCACATGTGTTGTGATACGGCCCTCTGTGGCGCGCCATCTGTGAGCAAAAATCCATACTAATATTATAAATGCGAAAGTAACACTATCTGTCTGTTTGTTACTCAATCACGCCTTAACTACTGAATCAATTTTCATGAAATTTGGTATGGAGATAATTTGATACCCGAGAAAGGACATAGGCTACTTTTTATCCCGGGAAAATGACACAATCCCGGAAATCCCACGGGAACGGGAACTGCGCGGGTTTTTCTTTGACTGCGCGGGCGAAGCCGCGGGCGGAAAGCTAGTATAATATAAATTTGAAAAAATGATTTATGCAGAAACATAATTTCAAGTAGACACAATTTAGATCTAAATGTATTATACAATTTATTTCTCTAAATTTATAATTTTGCAATTGTTAACAACAAACAATTCTCAAAGACACTTCTATAAAAGTAATATATCTATTTATAGTAGTAGGGGACCCCAAGAGGGGATTTTGGGATTTACTCGAGCGCGTCAGATTACTATAAGGGACGGTACCTTAGCTATTCATTAGTACCTCTAGTCAATATGAGCAGTTATGGTTGGTGGGTGCGCTCAGGGGCCCCGCTGGAAAATTTGAATAATCCATAATTCCCTAAGGTTGAGCTCGAATCGTCAGATTAGCGAAATGGGGACTTCTTATATTGTAATTAACCCCCCCATATATTAATCTGACGCGCTCGAATAATATTACTTTAATTTTTTACCCTTTCTTCATAGCGATTAAATCGCCACTTAAATCGTCAGATTAACGTATACTTTTTTTCAGTGACGTCAAAAATATCAATATCTAACGCGCTTGAGTATTTCCAAGCCAATTTTTTTCTTTTTTAAATTAAAAAAAATCAAAAAACCCTTCCCCA
Organism: Colias eurytheme; assembly: GCA_907164685.1. Classification (NCBI taxonomy): domain Eukaryota; kingdom Metazoa; phylum Arthropoda; class Insecta; order Lepidoptera; family Pieridae; genus Colias; species Colias eurytheme. Next base: position 6,766 of record CAJQZN010039744.1, read on the forward strand.
CCGCTAAAAGTGAAAACATTATAGGACCTTTTTTTCTCGCTATGGTCTAATCTACCAATTCTAATAGGTTCCCGTGACGCTCGAGTAAATCCACATTTAGCATCCTGGGCTCCCCTACTATAGTAAAAAATCAAAGTTTATAATAATATAAAGTCATTCACTTCTTATCACGATTCACGATAGATGATTGATTATTATAATTTGCAAAAGTTAAAAATGTAGAAAACTGAAAAGCAATTCCACGTATGAAAACATTTACAAAATACTGTCATTTCAACTACTTTCCCTTAATTCGTCAATACCACATTATCAAACATTTAAGGGCGGCCTTACACGGACCGCTTCAAGCCGTCAACTGCGCGGTTTGTAGCGACAGCCCGAGCAGTCCGTGTACTTCGCTCAGCTGTTAACTACTCGAGCCGCTCGTGTACGGCCGTCCTAACAACCTATTTCTCCTAAAACAAAACCGAATAAAATCTTCCAAACTAACCTGTGCCCATCTTCACTTTCATCTTTATCAACCGACACCGATCTATCTCTCTCTCCCTTGACTTCCTCTCTCTCCTGACTTTTTTCAACTTCCTTGTCTTTGTCCAATTTGTCCAGTTTGTCCAATTTGTCTAATTTGTCCAATTTGTCCAATTTGTCGAGTTTGTCCAATTTATTATCACTATCGTCGTCAGGCGGCGCGCTTGATGTTGACTTCTCTGACGCATCAGATGGATTTCTTGATACGTTTATTCCTGCAATATGGAAATTTCAATTTGTTATTACGTTTGTATTATAAATAGTTTCTGTATGTATGTGTCTTTACGTTTGCTAAATTCAAATTGTATTCATTTGAGAGAATGTAGTAACGAATTAATTATATTCAAATTATATTTATTTGCAAGAATGTAGTTACAAATAATAGATGCTATGTTTACAATATTTATGTGGCTACATTCAACCCATTGATTGTGAGTGAAAATATTAATACTGAAAATAAATTAATCTGGCTCATTAAATACACACACAATAACTTGAATTTACACTAATTCTTCAAAGTCATAAATTCCTCAATGTCATAAAATTGTATCACTAACTACTCAACGGCTCAAAAACTATAGAGTTTGACAGGTGTATTATGTGCGTGTACGCACACATTTTTGTGTACGTGTGTGTGTATTTTATATGTACATTTATTTGTACACCGAAAACTCACCAGAATCATCAGTGGACCGCGTGTGTTGGTGCGAGACGATGTTAGTTTTGGTTTCAGCGAGCCGCGCTAACGGTGACTCTTGGATTAGTCGTACCCACCTGTAAAACATTTATTAGTTTTAACGTAGTTAATTTTATTTTATTTAAAATGATTATTGTACGGTTTAGACGACTAAATTTGATTTTAAGACATTACATTATCCATGTGTCACACGATTATTGTCAAAGTTAACGAACCGTTAGTGAAGTGACTAAAAGAGAAAATTGACTTCAAATAAATATAGACATAATATTATAGGAAGTGTTGTAACATTTTTAGTCAATCCAAATTTTAACTTACCAGATAAATTTTAAATAATAAAAAGAGCGTTTCTTACTACAATAGAAATGTGTGATCTAATCTATATATTACGTATGAATGGTTAAACAAATTTACATAATATTTGACTCAATTTTTTTTCTTTGAAACATTACCATTCATAAAATTAATATTTACATATTATAAAATATATTCCAACTCACGTGGCATACTCAGCGGCAGTATTAGCGGACAGTTCGTGCATCTGTATACCGTTGATGTTCATGAGGAAGAACGTGTTGCGCATCGCAGCGTTCGGCCGGAACAGTACCTTATCCCTGTGGCATAAGGTTCAAATTTGTATGGATTTGTTTTGTTGATAAGGTTCAAAATGCGATGATTATGTTTGGTTCATCTTGCTATAGTTTTAACATTTATTCTAATATTGGAAATGCGAAAAGACTTTGTGTGTTTTCATGCTCCAATTTACTGAACTACTGATTTAAAAAAAAGTTTAGGACTATTGCGACTATTTTTTCTGGGATCACGGGTGACCGATAGGTCAGGAGCTCGAATCCCGCCTCGTGATCGATTTTTTTTTCTATTTTTTTGAAGTATGTGAAACTTCTATCGTCGCGTAGAGAGTAATTTAACGATTTTGGTATATTTGAATCTTCCTAAAGAAGTTTCACTTCTGACACGTGTGCTCGGCACACGTTCTTCTTTGTTTTTGTTGGGGTTTTTGGTTATTTTTTTATTGATATCCTACCACTTAATGAGCGGCGAGAGCAGCGTGTTCTGCGAGGGCTGCGCGATCGGCTTCAGCAGGAACCGGTCCGCCTCGCGCTGCAGCAGCACCAGGCTGTCCTCAAGCATCAGCGCCTGGTAACAACCAATAAATTAATGATTAATACTTTACTGTACAATATATTGAACACAATAAAGAAGACCAAGATTTATGTAAACAATGTACAGAAGGCGATTAAAACAACGAGATCATGATTAAGACTGACCCTTTATTCATATTAATTATTGTTTAAATAGCATTATAATGTGGTTACACGTGTACATAATAAATGATGCAACAATTAGGATAGATTACATGCATACACACTACAATGGAAGATGAAAGCATGGAAGATGGAGGATTGTCGCGTAAGAACCACAGGACAGCTCTTTGGCATATTATGATATACATATTAGGTAGTTAGATATACGTTACATATTATGTAAAATTAAATTGTAATACTGACATGATTTTAAAAGAGCAACTATGGAGTTTTTTGCCGGTTATTCTTCATAGATACTGCTTTCCGAATTGGTGGTAAATGTTGAAAATATGTAGTGACGATTCAAAAGTGCTTCTAAAAGAAGTCTAATTTAATAAATATTTGAGTTTGAGTTCTTCGAACTTCTGCCCCTACTGCTCCTGCCCCTGCCCCTACTGCCCTTGCACCTGCCCCTACTGCCCCTGCCCCTGCCCCTACTGCCCCTACCCCTGCCCCTACTGCCCCTGCCCCTGCCCCTGCCCCCACTCACCCGCACGCCGCACTTCTTGGCGTCAGTCCGCAGCAGCAGCTCGCCCTCCATCCGCAGCGCGTGCGCGGTCAGATCCAACCGCCTCAACTCCTCCCACTCGCCGCCAACCGGCGCGCGGACTTCTAGCTTGCTTTGGATCATTTTTAATCTGAAAACAGATATAGTTTGATAAAAAATACATGTAAGAATTCATAAAATATAAGAGCTTATTATTAATAAATTCAAATTTTATACAGTTAAATTCTGTTTACATTCAAATTCCCGAAATATTTAATCTGTTATACGCGGCTTATTATAAATATGTAATGGTAAATCATTAACATATGTTAAAAATAATAACGGACCTAGAATAGAACCTTGTGGGACCCCAATTTGCATTACTGTATCTGGTGAGGTTTGGCTTTTCAATTTAGGCCTTTCGAATGCGGTTATATAGTAAGAGGCTATCAGATCTTAAGCATAACTTGAAATTTCATGAATATTTAATGTTTCTGAATATTTTGTTGTGTTCAACATTATCAAACAGTTTGTTGACATTTACAAGACTAAAGCATTTAAAAACATACATTCGTTACTATTTTATTCTATGTATTCTATAACTTACCTATGTTCATTCTCAGCGGTGCGTATAGCCGTGTCCACAGTATGCAGCACTTCCTTGGCAGTGGCCAACGCTCGGCGAAGTTGGGCCACGTCCTCCGCACTCTCACCATCAGTGCCACCGCCACTACCACCAGCAGCGGCCACTTCTGGGGTCACTTCTTCTTCTACCACTGTCTTGAGAATGCCTTCGAGGAGCAGCTGGTATTTTGTTAATCTGTGAAATTGAAATGTGTTAGTTTTTGATAGTGTCAATTTTGTGGACATTTTTGTTTAGTAAATGTGACATTATTTTCAGTATCTACCAACTTTAAGTCAATTACTTCCACTTTTTATCTTTAGCAATGTAATGTTTATTTGTTTTTTGTTATTTCTTTTCAACTGACTTAAAAAGAGGACTCAAATGTTTTTAACGTCAACTTACGACTGGTTTAATCGATTTTGACTATTATTTTTTTCATTTTACAGTTTTTTCTGGTGCCATCGATCTAAAATCGACTTTAAAGATTTTTGCCTTTTAGTGTCTGTACCTCTGCCACACGCAGGCGAGCAGGTCGCGCAGC
>CAJQZN010039744.1:10978-21248 GCA_907164685.1 Colias eurytheme
CGGGGCAGCTGCTCGCGGCCCGCCAGGAACTGGTGCAGCTCCTTGTTCTTGCGGCGCCGCTCCCGCAGTGCGTCCAGCGCCATGCGCTGCCCGCGGCAGAACCGCGCCAGGCAGCTCGCGTAGCCCGCCTCGCCCAACTGAGACGATAGATAGTAAAGAGTGTTTAAATCTATATATATATTATATAAAACTCAAAGGTGACTGATATAGTGATCTATCAACGCACAGCCCAAACCACTGGACGGATCGGGCTGAAATATATGGCATGCAGGTAGATGTTAGGACGGAGGCGTCCCCTAAGAAAGGGTTTTGATCAAATCCAACCCCAAGGGGATAAAATAGGGGATGAAAATTTGTATCATGTTTATTTATCTTTTCCACGCAGGCGAAGCTGCGGGCAACAGCTAGTTTAATTATAAAAATAAGTTTCAATATGACTGTGTTTATATTTTCCCTTGATTTTAGCATTCATATTCTTATTCTTCTACATTATTAGGGACAGTAGGATTTGTTAATTGATTTTCAATGCCTGAAAGATCTAGAAAGAAACAAAAAAAAAGAACTATTAATACTAAATATGAGAACTATTAAAACTAAATATGGATAGCATTTATGTATTAGCATTATTAAATATAAGTACTTTGTTTGCATAAGAAAGTAGTTTGCGTAAATACCTTGATTTAAAATAGACTCATTAATTTAATCATTAATTATTAACTCATTAATAACACAAACTCAAACATTGATAAGTAATAAACAAAAAAAATGCTGTCAATTTTACCCCTCCCCCCCACTCACCGTGTTCAGCATGACATCAGCCACAGCCCGCACGCCGACCACGTGCTGCGGGGCCTCACTCCGCACCGCCCGCAGCTCGCCATACAACCGCACGTGCCGCTCCCTCACAGCGGGCAGGTTCGGGAACAGAGCTCGCAGCTCGTCCGCCGGCAATAATGCGGGCTGCCGCTCTAATGGCCGCAGGAAATCCCCTCCCAGCACTTTGAGCCAACGCACGTGAGATCCCTCCGATACTATTAGTTCTGCGAGACGAATTATACAATAGAATATTCGTGGTAAAAAAAGACAGGAAAAAGTACAGGTGGAAAATAACAATACGAAAAGGCATATGGACTCCACTACGCGTAGATAATAGAGAACAGAAACATACAATGATGCTAAACATAGATATGACTAAAAATACTTTTATATGACACAAAAGAATTCAATTAAAAAAATAAAACCGGCCAAGTGCGAGTCGGGCTCGCGCACAAAGGGTTCCGTAGCAGCAAATATAATAAATTACAGTTAAATCAACCTATCTCAAAAACTATAAGAGATACTTTGATCAAACCAAAAATCGTTGAAAGAGTTAATTAGCATGCATCACCTCTATTTTTTTTAGAATTTTATACCCCGTAGTTATAAAAATAGAGGGGGGGGGACATACTTTTTACGACTTTGAGAGCTGATATCTCAAAAACCGTTCACTTTAAGAAAAATGTTTTTTAGAAAACTTTATATCATTTTAAAAGACCTTTCCATTGATACCCCACACGGGTATGTACATCGAAAAAAAAAATTTCATCCCTCAGTTACATGTATGGGGGGCCCCACCCCCAATTCTTTTTTTTACTATTTAGTGTCATATTTTTGTAGCGGTTCATACAACACATATTCCCATCAAATTTCATCACTGTAGTACTTATAGTTTCCGAGTAAATCGGCTGTGACAGACGGACAGACGGACAGACGGACAGACGGACATGACGAAACTATAAGGGTTCCGTTTTTGCCATTTTGGCTACGGAACCCTAAAAAGCGGACGAAAAAACACATAATGATGTTAGCATCAAGATACATATTATAAACATAATTTTATATGACACTAAAGAAAGATGAAATTAAAAATTCAAAAAATTAAACAGAAAATAGAATTATCTAATAAGTAATATACCAAAATGGTCCATAAATCAACGTTTCTTAACATTTCTTTTTACAGTGATTGTTAAAGTGGAACAAAAAAAATTCTCAATTTCAGAAATAAATAAATCCGAAATCTTGAATTCAATTCTAGAAATTCTAATAAATATAACTTCATTCCATTCATAAAAACACCTACAGCATGACAAACATCTTTTTCCAAAGAAAAATGACATAGGCACCAAAATCCTGCCCAGACCATAAAATTCCCCACCCTACAAACTTGCCACTTAACTACTTGAGCAAGAAGTATTACTAAGTACTCCACGAATTATTGAAGTACTAGCTTACCGCCCGCGGCTTCGCCCGCTTTGTCTAAAACCTACTAAATTATATACTAAAACCTTCCTCTTGAATCACTCTATCTATTTAAAAAAACCGCATCAAAATCCGTTGCGTAGTTTTAAAGATTTAAGCATACAAAGGGACATAGGGACATAGAAAGCGACTTTGTTTTATACTATGTAGTGTTTATAAAGTACTGCTCACCATGTATGACCTCCTGGCGCTTCCTGAGGCGGGCGCACAGCACCACGCTGTCGCGCACGGCGGCCGGCAAGCTGTCCGACCACTGCGCTGCTAACGGCTCCTCTTCTTCGGACCAATCTGGAATAATACACCATTTATTTAAGAAAAAGCTTATGCAATAATACAATTAGACCCATTTATGCAAACATGAAACATTTTTTTGTTAAATTTAGTGTTAAAATACGTTTTCTACCTTAAAAATATGGTAAATTTCTGACAAGCTTTTTACCTGTCAATTGCGGAACCAACCCAAGTTGGCCAAATTTCAAATAACAGAACATTGTATTACATATACAATATGTACAATCTTTTTACACGATACGATTATTTTTTTAGATTATTTAAAATTAGCGAGATTTTTAACTTACAATAGTTGATACGGGAAGCACGGTAAAACTAAATACATTGTCATATTATGTTAAAATCTCTGCCTCAAGTTCTATAGAAATTAACAAATAACAACCACCTTGTTGCTCGGCTGCGACGGTGGTGCTCTCGTTGCTTCTAGACGACAAACTCGAACTGCTCGAGCTGCCGGAAGGCGCTGTCGCCGCTCCTGGCTCCAAATCACTGTAATATAAAACAATATTATATAATTAAAATATTGCACTTTTTTTTAAAGCTCCATACAATATTTTCCACGAAGGAAAACTTGCATGTGAAAAAATCTTTAGAAATACCAAGAAGTCTTCTTCTTCAAATTTCCAAATTATAGTGAAGTTTTATAGAAATGTAAGTCATATAGAAACTTCCAGGATTCTGCACCTAGCGCACAACTTTTAGGACGTATAAATTCACGAGGTATATATATCTCACAAATATGTACATGACATTCCATACCCTTAACACACAACATTCAATACGTGTACGGTAACACCTTAGACATACCTTCATAACTGATCAGAACATTCCAGAAATTGTAGGTATCTAGCACATAAGTGAAATATGCCAACCAACCACTAAATTCACAGGAATTGCGTAGTTATGCTCACTTGTTTATACATGTACCAATGAATTACGTACGCTTCGATAAAGTTACATTGAGTATTTGTGATATGCTTCATCTAATTTGAATAATTGTAATAATTTCTCAAGTGAAAAGGAAAATGATCGAAGCTTTGCCTATTTACATAAATCGATTAAAATCTCAATCAAATGCTATTGCCGCCAACGATAAAAATTTCCACGGATTCGAATAATGGACTTTTCCTCAATTGTGAAAATATCTACGCAAAAGAAATGTTTGTTTTGGACTGCTTTGCGAAATTCATGTGACGTCTTGATACTCATTATTGGTTATTATTAGGTTTATTTTGGCTTCCAAAATCAGCACCAATGCATTATGTATCCATAGAAATAATCTTTCACGGCTTGCGTTTAATTTAAAATTGCAAATTTTATAGACGAGATCGACCTATATCTTTGTAGTCAATTCAATATAACACTATTGTATCTTCAAATAATTTCTTGAAATGCCATAAATGTCCTCCTTTCATTTATCCAACTAGGAAGTATTAATTCTGCCAATTTACATTCTTCGAACAATGATACCTCCACCAACCCACACATCCAAAGTCCAAACATCAAAAGCATACAATACAACTACAAACTAAATCAGACGCTTCCCAAAAATCCATCACCCGTTCAACACGATGAATGAACAGTAGGTACCGAATACCGATGCAAAGTCTCAATCGCACATCGCACTCGGCTCTGATTCCGGGAAAACAATAGAAATGGGTATAATTAGACGCAGAATCAAAGGTCGGGAGGAAGCGAGTAACAAACATGTGGGGGAAGTTGTTACACTAAATCCGGAACGCGCGCGCGCACATCTGATACTGATTGTGCAAAGTCCATGCACTTTTTGACAGTTTGACGCGACGTGACGGGTTTTAATCGTAATTATTTAACATATAGACCATAAAGATTAGTAAGTTTTATTAATGAACCAGTAACTAAGGGATGTACAGCAGTGAATCTATCGTAGTAACAAGGTCAACGATAAGAATTAAGTTCTTTCAACAAGTATGCTTTTCTGTTGAAAAAGTTGACAGCACCTATTTATGAATTTTTTTACGCAAGTTTTTCACTTTATGCAATCCTGGCAGCAGTGCTTTATCGACCTTTTATTCCTTCTTAACTCTGTCAATAAGAAACATGCAAATTTCTAGCATTCGTATTATGACGTCCGTTAAACCAAACTATACACAAGTACATCCATAAATAATATTTGATCAAATTGCAATATATTTAATTATTATCCTTGAACACCTCGACTGGGATTTACGATTGTGATTGATAGACAATTTATTGATTTAGTTTCTATATTTACGCACTGCAAGAGTGACTTAAATAGATTTCACCGTTTGACGGATTGCCGGATGTGCTTTAATAGAATCTGTATCTTTGCAGATATGTTCAAGGTAGCATTTCATTTTCAGTATACAACTACTAGAGAAAGATGTGTAAGTAAATTTTTCCTTTTATTCGTCCGTGAAATATTTTTTATGACAGACTTTTATATTTCTTCTAAATTTAATGCAAATGAACCAACCACTGCCTGGGATAATTTTTCTTACTTGAAATATCAATTGCTGTATAAATTTTTATATCAAACATAGACAATTGCTTGTGTCAGAATACGTTATTATCAAGACTTTATGAGCACAAGTAATTTTTAAGAATTGCTTAAAAATATCGTTAAAATTTCTTACAAAAATATCGAAGTCTCATTCAAAATTATTTTAGTTTTGAACAACTCGGGCTAATTGGCAAACTTCATTCACTTAATCTCATATAATACAAAATAGTAATTGCCTGTACCCTCCCTTAATAAAAACATGAAATAAAGGTTAACACGATTAAATTCCACTTAAAAACACCCACACACTTCAACGGAATCCATTACGGTCGTCATTCAAAGTATTGTTTATTCAATTATTACTTTTCTAAATGCAATATTATAATCCAATTAGTAACAACTAACGTATTACATAACCTACATCGATTATACGACTAGTAGCTAGATTAGACTGGTGGAATTTACCCCGAATTTTGAATATTTAAACATAAAAATATTTTTTTATCAGCGACGCAAAAAAATATTAGTTTACCATGTCTATATCTTTCTTATAGCTATAGAGTATAGACAGTAGAAAAAGAAGCAACCGTTTTGAAAAAATCAATCAATATTTATAATTTTTATTTTACACAATGAACAGTAAAGAGGTGATGATGCTCATCAATTTAAACAGGCATAAAAGCATGACATTTAAATTATTATAAAATTAATTGAATAACATTAAGAGCACATTATAAACATGTAAACCACGTCGATCTATTACAATAAATTTTACGAAACATAACAAAAAAAAACAATTAGCAAAAACCTCATTTCCATTTCAATAATGAAAGTCTCTATTAATTTCAATATTATTTGTATAGAAAATAATGTTAAAAAAAAAGCATTGATAATTCGTTCCGTCACATGAGTGGCGCATCCTGACAAATATCTGACGGGCACATTATCTTGTAACGTGACAAGCAATTACGATAAACGCATAGATTATGATTTACTTACACATTTTTGTTAAAATATTATTTGTGAAATAATATTGTTGAATGCTAAACAGCTGCTTGGAGAAAAAGTTGTATATATTTTCTATATTTTGGAAGGCCACGATGTTTCTACTTTCTACACGGGATAGTAGCTACAGTTTTAGTTACCACTGAATGCGCTTTATATCCTCCAATAAAAATAAGAGAAACAACAAGTATAACTATAAAATTATGTATTAGAGATACAGTACTGAAAAGTTAATAGCTTCTATAGTCATACGGTAAGAGATTTACTACAGGAGAGTAACTTATCGAGCGTGAAATACGTTACCGAATAAACTTATTATTACAACGCGATATCACACAATATTATTTACTAGCTTCCGCCCGCGACTCCGTCCGCGCGGAAAAATTAAGATTAAGATTTCCTACACATCAGCACCCTTTTATAATTCTTATGACCATCACACTGCTTTCGTTCAATCAAACCCACTAAAACACGTAATAAAACAACAAATCAACAACCATCACCTCTCCGACAGCGTCCGCCTCGCCAGCATGCCAACAGTTGCCGGCTGTCGCCCGGCCGGCAGCGACACGTTGCGCGACACACGAGGCGGGGCTTGTGCCGCCATTTTGTGTCGTACCACACTACACTAGAGTACACTAGAGTGCACTATAGTTCACATGAGTACACTAGAGTAAACTATACTTCACTGGACACACTATAAAGTCACTGATCGCTTGTGTTCATAGTAAAAGTGAAAAACTGTTTTTGAATTCACAAAACTACACTAGAGTGCACTAGAGTACATTATAGTACACTAGAGTACACTATACTTCACTGGAGTACACTATAAAGTCACTGATCGCTTGTGTTCATGGTAATAAGCTAAATACTTGTAAAATTGTTCAATTAAATGGTAAGAGTAGTTTAAAATGCTGAAAAAACTTTATAAATAAGTTATTTTGTTATTTGTTTTGGTATTTAAAAATTTTATTTATTAAACCGATGATTATGTATAATATTGGTACAATCAGAACTAAAATGAAAGAAATTAATTGGCATTTATTATCATTTCATGTTTGTTTTATCTATGATAATAATTTCCAGGAAGAATGCATATGAATTTTTTTTGTAATAATTAATGTACTTTTTCAGTATATTTTTTTTTTTTTTTAATTCGTATAGGTAGACATTTGACTACAGTCCCACCTGATGGAAAGCGGTGACGCGTAATTTTCCTTTATTAAACGACCTCTAGGCTCTAATGGATAACCAAATACGCATTCACAGCGAATATTCACAATAACTTTTTCCGTAATATTATATTCACATAAACATCACGAAATGACCCAAAAACCACCAATTATTAGATACAATAACTATTCCCCCCTTGGAAACTAGGAAATAGCACGTTGCTCTTAATACGCATCCTTCACAAATTTACAATCTCGTAAATCTATTTACCGCATCATATACACATATATATACATATAAATATTGCATCTGACGCGCGTACATTTTCAGTTATTGCCCAAAATACATAGTACTGATAATATATAGAGCAATGAATCTTTTAATTCCGACGTCATCGTCAAATACTCGTCTATTCATATTATCCAGATGCTAGTGCTTTTCCTAAAGGACTACTGCATTGGTATATCTCATTAGATGTTATTTTATGAAATTATTTACGTACCGCGTATAAGAAATGCCACGAAGATATAAGTAGCTGTTTAGTTTACCGGCAGGTTGTTCATAAAAATTAAAAACACGTTTTTTAAAAGATATAACAAAATGTCATATTTTAATTATTTAAAAAGTATATTAGACTAGAGAAAGAGAAACCTGCACATTGAAATTTAATTAATTTCCAACACGAAATAAGCTAAACAACATTGTCATGTTAAAATGAATAAAATCACTAGCAAGCCGCGCTCCAACATCATAATATACTAAGTACCAGTTCGTTTATTTCCGAGAAGATAAATAATAGTATGTTGAATAATCTAGAGATATATAGAAATAAATCAATCGTCCGTCCATCTATGTGCCGTATGTGCCATACACAGGCATTAAGGGCTAATTTAGTGCCGTAACTATATGCTAATCTAACTTCCTGCATGCATATGTGTAACCTTTGGATGACCATTTTTTACAAACGTATAAAAAATAAAAACAACTATTTTCCTATATAGTTGCAGCTTACAACAATTCTGGCTTCATATAGCATTAGTTTATAACAACTTTGTTTTATCCTAAAAATTATACGAATAAAACAATGTATTTAAATTATATAGGTTTATTTAAAAACTTAAGCATGTACATCCAACGATTAATCTATGTATATGTTGTGCCAAATATCATTCATATCCGTCCTGTCATTTATGTGTGTTAGAGTAACAAACATACTAACTTTTTATTTATTATTTTAATAGGTTACTAGGAAAAAGTGCGATTTACAAACGTTAATATTTCGTTCGAGATGAAAGTTTGCGCCGAAACTAAGAAATAACACACTAATAAAGCTTTTAAAAATCTAGTTGTATTTTTGAATTTGAGTTTCAGTTGCAAACAGAGTTGATATATTTTTACATTGACTGTGTAACGTACATAGTTCTGTACTTGGTAACTGCATTTAACAATAGAAGATAAAATATACCAAGTTTAAAACAAACAAAGCTTATGATAATTTCAATTGAAAACAAACTAACCAATACGAAAACAGTGATTGGAAACTATTTGCAATTCCGATTATATATAAATAAATTATTAGTTTTCTGTGCATTATATTTATTAATATTATTCATACACACATACCTACTAACTATTTATATTTATTTATCTGTACAATTATTTTTAAACAATTATCATATTTTCCCATTTTGATATCGGTGACCCAACGCGTTAGTTATTATATGCATCACATTATAAATATTCTAAATAATAATTATAAAATAACGGAAGTCATTTAATATCTCGATGCATTGTACTGACTGCACTTGACCTGATTTTCTTATCTTTAAATTGTCTCTAAATAAATTATAAACAGAGCATCGTATAACAGGTGCAAGTGATAATACTATCTTTTTCAAATTGTCTAATAGTTAAGTACCTACTTCAAAAATTTTTTAATAAAAAAAATCCCGAGATTTCTTTGTTAAAGTGACACAAAAATTTACTCAGTATACAATCATCTTAACAATAAAATTCATGTTTTTATTTCGAGCTAAAAATGCTATACCTACATACTCATCAACCTACATTACTTATTATCAATAACCATCGAAAAACAAAAACACTACACACCACTACCTAACCTACGACAATCCAAAACGTCACTTCGACACGAGCATATATAAAGTACTCCGTAACATATAACCCGCGGCACACGTCCGAACCGCAGGGCGTCCGCGGAACGACTGATAAGGGCAGATGCATGGATGTAGGGCGGGCGCAAGCTCGTAGAGCGGAAAAGCTTTAGTGCGAATTAATGAATTAACAAACGAATTGTTTAGTGATAGAGTTCGTATGTTTAAGTATTGTTTTAAGTTGAAACTGAAAATATAAACGCAATAGTGCATTTATGGCAAAAGTACCTATACTAAAAGCTCGATTCGGAGTTTTATCATTTAACAATAAAAGTACATAGAGATTAGCGTATTTTCTAGAGGAATTTTCCAAATTTTGCGGTTGTTGTGCAACAAAAGCTTCATATAAAGCTATATCACTAAAAACTGCACTCAATCATATCAACCTCCACCCCATCCTTACCACGAACCTCCTCACCCCATAATTAAGTGCAATTATAAGAACCATCCAATGACGTCACACTTCACACGTATAGGAAAGTTCCTCCGAAGGCGCGGCGAGTACAGCGCGCAAACATGCGAGTTTATGTGTGTGCATTTGAGCCGATCGTAAATGTACATCTACCCGCCTTATGTTTGTGCAAACACACGTCAGCTGGAGTGCCACTGACGGTGTCGTTAATGAGAGCTACGCTAATAATAATTGAGGAGCACAAGGTTTATTATTCGTTGTTGGACACTCAAATATCAGGTACCTAGACAGCAAACAACTAAACTTCTATACATATAAACTTAACTAGCTCTCCACCCACGGCTTCGCCCACAGACATAGATAGACTACGCAAGTACCGCGATCTGTATGAAAACCAAGCGTGTCATATTTTTT
>CAJQZN010039745.1:0-33463 GCA_907164685.1 Colias eurytheme
CAGTAGTACCCACCTCAACGCTTCGCTTATGAGGCGTGCAATTAATTTTTATAACCGTGCCAACCTATACAATCGAGGCATAATTTTTTGTTCAGCTAATAACAATAAAAATACGGTTACTCCGACGGAATATACAGCTATAGCTAAGTGAAATATCGTCGTATACCTAATCATTAACATCGTTCCCTCGAGCGGCATATAATACAAAATGTAAATTTATCGAAAATATCGTCCAAATATAAATTTACGGAGAGCTGTAAATTGTATTACGGAAAGTAACCTTGACGTTGAGTTGTTTTGAGAGTTCCCCCGAAATAAGAGCGAGCTTAGAAGCTTCACTAGAACAAATACCAATCAATTTTGATGAAAAATTGTTAACGACACGCCATAGATATCACAGTGTCTTCATTTGTGTCGTTTTATATAATAATTTGGAGTTTACGTTTTGTTGAAATTGCCGTGTTGATTTGTTATCAATTTTGTGGCAATATTTCGCAAAATTTATTTATAAATTGATGGAAACTTTAGGTGGAATGGTATTGTTCGATATCGTAAGATTAGGTATGGTTAATTATCGTTCTTTTGAATTCAATGAAATGTGCCTGTTTGTCCTTTTTCTATTATAGAATAAAAAAATATGCTTTGTATTCTTTTAGAAAACAAACCGATTATATAGTGAATGCATGCACTTCCATGAATAAAGTTTTAAATATACGAATAATGTTCAGATGTATCAAAAGCATATGGGCTGAAAATCCACGTTCGCGTTCTAAGTTTGCTTTTAATCTAATTAGAGCTAGCTTTGTTTGCGATATAGAGAGAATTTTGTGGCCAGATAGTGTTGAATGTACGAACTATTTCTCAAATTGAAATGTTGCTGTAACATCAACTTGCGGTTTAACACGGTTGAAAGAGAAATGATAATATCATGAGTAGATATAGCGCTTTTTGAATGCTTTTCCTGGAAGCATTATTTTTCGGATCGTATGGTTTATTCTACACTTTATCTACTCTACATTCAATGTATTGAAATATTTGAGTAATTAAGGATCCTTTTTTGGTTTCTTTTGTTAAACATAAATAAATATTTCAGGACATTTTTCACACGCGCCACAATCTGATCCCATACTAAGCTCTTCACTAGTATTTTGGAAACAAAATGGTTGATAAACGTACAAATATAATTTTCAATAGATATATACTTAATACTTATATATAAATTAATACCCAGACACAGAGGAAGCATCGATGTTCATCACACATGTTTCCCCTGGTTGGGCATCGAACCCACGACCTCTGAAAGGCAGGGTCGCTTCCAACTAAGCCAACCGGCCATTCGATATGCTGATTATGTGTGGCTTGTAAATTAATTTCTGAACTTTGATGGCGATAAGCATTTTGATCTAAAAAGAAGTCTACTAGAGATAGACACAACTGCTAAAATACAATTAATTAAAAAGTCGGTACTGTTCCTCCTGAATCAACATTACATCCGTACAAAATCATACCTCGTGTACCAAAGATTGTTTACAACGTTAATTGAAAATTCCAGAAACTTCTAAAGGGCCGTAGCATAATATTATATAAATCTCGATCAAGTTTATTATTATTGTGTGATGCCTGATCTTATTGTAATTCTGATAGTAACCATCTTAAAAAGCGTTGTAATAAATTTGCATATTCACAGTACAAAGTTTATTATGATGTAAATAACAAGGAATTAGAAATTTAATGTAACTGTAAAATATATAAAAAATTAACTATATCTTAATATATATAAATCTCGTGTCACAATGTTTGTCCTCAATGGACTAATAAACCACTTAACCGATTATAATAAAATTCGCACACCATGTGCAGTTCGATCCAACTTGAGAGATAGGATAGTTTTAACATGTAGGTACCACGGGCGAAGCCGGGGCGGACCACTAGTATATAATATATATTTCTGGTTTAAATTGTCAAGCCGCTATTAAGTTTTTGTGAAACAAGCAAATAAACGCAGAAAAAAATATTATTCTTAAATAAAAATAGGTTAATTATTTGCATGAAAATTAGTATAAATACATTTATTTATCCAACAATAGTAATTCATTGCCCATTTGTTAAGAAACCAAAGATCTTACGGTATACAGTTTACTGTAAACGATGAGCTCAGCTGGCGAAGACGAAGGGCCTAGCTAAAGGACTATTAAGAGCTCGATATAATTTTACCCTCTAATAATAATATATTAACCTTCCTAAATACGGGTTTCGCTTCCAATTAAAATGTATCTAACCTTGAGAATTCCGGGCTTAATATTGAGGAGTAAAATAAGCAATGTTTGAAGGAAATAAATAAAATAGTCTGCCAAAAGTCTGCCAATATCAACGCTGAACGTGAATACTTGCGTAATTTATAGGCTTCTCTTTTGATTTTATTTCATTAAATATGGCGTTTTTGTACTGCACTGATGTGGTATTTTAAAAGTCATGCCATATTTTTTATATGAAACGAAATAATATGCTACAGTTGATGTGAAGGTATTCCGCCGATCCGGCCGATTTCAAAAGTTCTTTTTATCAAATTATTGCCAATTTCGAATATAATGAATAGTCCCCAGATAAGTACGACATAATAATCAGTTTTACATATTAGATATATAAAAAATATTCAACTCTAATTTTATCTGCATTACCTATAGTTGTTTTTTTGCAAAGAAAAACTTGGAATAAACCAAACAGTGCTAAAATTGAATTGATGTCAATCAACGGTCGATGGTATTGCGAAATTGGTGTTTCCTATTGGATTTTCTATATTATGGAGCGATGTCAAGATCGGTGTTTATTTTATTGTATTATAGAGATGATTGATATGAGTTTTTGATTGTTCTGATTTAACACAAAAACTCTACTGAATTGAAAATAAAAGATTCGATAAGAAACCTTATCTTACCACTGTAATGCTTGTTTAAAAGTAATAAAGGCTATTAATTCTGTAATACCCCGAATCATTACGCCAAATCCCGAACACAACCGAAATACACATTTCCAAGTAGTCTACTTTACGCGTAAAATCAATCCACATTAAGTACTTAAAAATATATATTATTCATTTGGTTTTAATGTGAATTATAATTTATTGGTCTTTAAATCATACAAGAGGGTTTTTGGTTTTTAATTATTCCACAAACGCGCTCGTTCCGATTTATACATTTACTCATTTAACCAGAAATCCAAACGAATTCGGCCAACTTGTTCTAGTTTCGTTTTATATAATATATATGTAAATACAAATGAAAGCAATCACAGTACTATCGGTAGTACAATGCAAAATGTGGCGTAGGTATTTGTAATAAAAGTGCATTTCCATTGCAGTTAAGTAGCCAGTTTAATATACAAGAAATATGTCGGGATTTCTCTCGATAAAAATCACGATTTTCCATCGTTAACGTTTTAAGGGGCTTAGAGGACGTCTAGTTTTACAAAAGGTTAACTTCCATGATATGAGGTATTGAGAGACTTTAGTACATACTTTACAGAATGCTATGCCCTATTTTCTGAGCTCATTTAAGAGCGATTAGAATATATTTACATTTTTCCATTATTAAACGTTTAAATTGAGGATTTATTTTCCGAAGTGCTAACTGCTATTGAACTATATTTTACAAGAAATGATTTTGTACTATTATGTCCATTCTAGGAGTTGTGTTTCGTGTTATTAATGAATAATTTTCTCAGAACCCTTCTATTTTGTATTTGTTTACTTTAATGATAAACTCAGTGATTCTTAATACAAAATATTATATCACGACAAAATATTTTATTAAAAGTAGATGAGCGTTTAACATATTCCTCGAAAAAATGTTATCAATAAAAATAAATTTTCTACGAGCCGCAAAAAGTTAAGTCATTTGCACAAATTCTTTAAAACATTTAAATATATTAAAATGAAATATTTACTACACAAACATTATACAAGAAATTCAAGTCCGGATAATTTGGGAAGTCATACTTTTTGTTCGTTGAGAGGTAAAAAAGCGACAAGTAGTGTCTAAGGAGCGTCTGAAGAGACTGGTTATAATTTTTTTCAGTTAGGAAAAGTTAGAAGAAAATCCTACTATTATTATAAATGTGAAAGTTTGTGAGGATGGATGGATGTTTGTTACTCTTTCACCCAAATATTACTGAACCGATTACAATATATTTGGTATGTAGCTGAAGACCCAGAATAAGACATAGGCTCCTTTTTATTCGGCAATCCCACAGGAATTATGCGGGTTTTTATTTGAAAACTCGAGCGAAGCCGCATTCGGAAATCCAGTCGTTCATAATCAAGACTTTGTTTAATATAAATATTATGGAATTATCCTCAGTATAAGCTGTTTTGTTCAGATTAGCGGCAGATTATTTTTTTAACGAACTTGAAATACGTCGTGAATTTGTTATATATATTAATTATTGTTGTAAATTAATAGAAATAAAAGTAAAATAAATATTTATTTCACCTTTGTTCATACAATTTTAATATGAGGCTCTGGCGCTCTACCTGTACCTGTATAACCTGTGATAAGACAGCCTTTCTTTGATCATTACATTTAGGTTTAAAGTAAAAAAAAAAAACACAGACAAAGAAGTACATAATAATAAGAAGCCATGAAAATGAATAAATTAAGAATTTCTCTTACAAGAAGTCAAAGAATTGAAATTAATCAAGTTTTAACGATATTATTATGCTTGAATATAGTTGTAACTTTCTGATTTAATATCTATACTATTTTCCTCAAGAAAGAAGTGCTTGTGATTTCCCCGATAATATCAGTTTCGTAGTTTTATGAATATAAAATAAACAACATTCGTATCTTCGCAAACTTTTCAGTTTCGATTTCAATTTAACTTCTCCCATTCTGACATATATACTGGACATAATATAACGCTTGGAAATTATCATACAAAATAGGGCGGATAATTTTGTATATGTATAGTATATTTTTATCTTAATATAAATCTCGTGTATGTTTGTCCTCAATGGACTCCTAAACCACTTAACCGATTATAATATAATTCGCACACCATGTGCAGTTCGATCCAACTTGAGAAATAGGATAGTTTAAACAGGTAGGATCACGGGCGAAGCCGGGGCGGACCACTAGTTTTATATAGGTATATGCTATCTGTGATGCTATTCTTCATAAAACGTGAAAACTATTGAGTTGTATGAATTGTCACTTTTTGTGGGTGTTTTTCTGTCGTCTTTTAAAACATTTTATTCCGAGCAATTCTGACTATTCTCGTAAAAATAGAGCCGATTTTTCTATCTATTTAGATAAGAAAAAGTAGGTAATAATAGTAAGTAATAAGTATTTGACTCGAAGCCGATTATAAAACTTAAAATCATCGATTGCATTTTAAGGATACAATATATAATAATACGAAAAGGTTAATTTGACACTTAATATAGTCGAGACATTTTCACGGTATAAATAAATAAACAGGAAACATTTTACATATATTTAAGAAATAAGGGAGTTTTAACTTCTAAAACTCCTGTCTCGCATAAAGTACCTAATTGAATCTAAAGAGTTTGGAAAACTTCCAAGTACTTATTTGAATTTTACTTGGTTCTATAGGCAATTAATTTTGCCACAATAATTTATATTTTACTCTATTTAAGGCTTAAAGGATATTTCAATGTAATTTATATATTGACTTAGACTTCATTTTTTATAGATTAATAGAATAGAATAATATAATAAACATCCTACATCCATTTAACTCTTTCAAAATTATAACAATATCTATTTAAGATGAAATTAAATCACTTTCTCCTACGTTCTAGTACCTACTGCAAATCACTACAATGACGACGCGGTTGGCGCAGTGGTAAAGTAACTGCCTACTGAGCCGACGGTCCCGGGTTCGATCCCCGGTCAGGGCAAATATTTGTGTGATGAACTCAATTATTTGTTCTTGGGTCTAGGTGTTATTATCTATATATTATGTATTTATTAAATATTATATTTATCGTCGCCTAGTACCCACAACACAAGCCTTAATTGAGCTTACTGTGGGACTAGGTCGATCTGTGTAATAATGTCCTATAATATTTATTTATTATTATTATTACTACAATTTTTATAAGAAGGTATACCATTGTTTCATCAAGTTAATGTAGCACATATCCTTAACGACCCGAATCACTCGAAACATCAATATGCCGATACTAAAGCTGGGAATCATACAATTTATTGTACCGTAAGAAAACACCGCACCGAATAAACAGGGAACAATCAATCTTCTATCCGCGATCGGCTAACGACAAATTGAAACAGAATCCCGCAAATCGGTCACAAATCACTTAATGGTGACGCTCTTGCAAACGTGGAAGATCTCCAAATAAATTGTAATGACTTTCCAACATTCACTACACCTACTACGAACCGAGCCCCGAACCGTACTCATCATCAGCCCATACACGTTCCCACTTGTATGGGCTGATGATGAGTACGGTTCCCACTGCAGACTGCCGGGTCCCTTATGAGCGTGGCCATAATCCACCACGCTGGCCTAGTGCGGGTTGGTAAGTGTACCAAGTACCATGTCGTCGAACTTTTGATTCTTCCACATGTAGGTTTCCTCATGATATTTTCCTTCACCGTTCGAGCAGTGGTGATGTTATAACATGCGCAGATAAATTGAAAACAATTTATTGCCTACACGCCTACACGTTACACAAGCACGGCACTCGCGTACATTCACATGCGATTTGTTCGCGTACTAGTCTGGCGACAAGTTCGGTGGATGGATGCGCCAATGAATGGTACAATAATAGCCAATAGAGTTTAGACCCGACAATACGAACGAGCGATCGAAGCTTTGACCGCCGTGTTTGATTAAGATTCGTCCAAGTCGCAGGAAAATGTTAAATTATTTAAACACCGGTTTGAATGTAGATTTTTCTGGGACGTTTTTATTTGGCAAAGTGGAACAAACGAGGAAGTCAATTTACTTGTGGGCACTGCCAAGTTCAAACAATTCCTAGTATTGTAATATGGCGAGAAGAGGAATTTTTAAAAGATTTCCTTACACATGTAAATACATATAAAACAACTAAGTTTCCGCCCGCGGCTTCGCCCGCGCAGTCAAAGAAAATCCCGCATAGTTCTCGTTCCCGTGGGATTTCCGGGATTGCGTCATTTTCCCGGGACAAAAAGTAGCCTATGTCCTTCCTCGGGTATCAAAATATCTCCATACCAAATTTCATGAAAATTGGTTCAGTTGTTTAGGCGTGATTGAGTAACAGACAGACAGACAGAGTTACTTTCGCATTTATAATATTAGTATGGATTTATTGGATCTGTACAGTTTGAAATACACAGGTGTATAAATCAGATTACTTTTTAAATAAAATATCATCAAAATAGTTGTTTGAAAAAAAAATCTTACTTATCATACCAAAATTACATTTATTAATTTAAATATTTAACTACGAGTATTTAAATGTAAGATCACATTTTTAGCCTGATTTAATAAATAACTAGCGGTCCGCCCCGGCTTCGCCCGTGGTACATATATTTTCGCAATAAAAGGTAGCCTATGTTCTTTCTCAGGGTCTAAAGATTATCTGTGCCAAATTTCATCAAAATCGGTCCAGTAGTTTATGAGCCTATTCATTACAATCGAACAAACAAACAAACTTTTCCTCTTTATAATATTAGTGTAGATTAACAATTATACAGAACTTTGGTTATAGATCCGTTAACAAAAGGTATTTCATACCTCATCTAATACTCACGTAATACTACACACCACTGCCTTACTGCTTATAATAAAAGTGTTCCAGATTTTTAAATTCTATAACATTATAACAAGGAAAAGTCACTTAGTGAAGTGTAAAAGTAATTAATACCCAGAACATAATTGCACAAATCAAGTAAAGTTCACAAGTCGAGTTTTGGACTCCTTTGTTGTAACAAGTGCGCAGTATATTGTTAATGGTAATACTACTTTATGAGTTCTACAGTTATCTAGCCATTTCTCAAACTCAAATATATTTTAAGAGGTTTCCTCAACTTTAGCATTGGAGAGGTTAATTTTAAGCTCTGCGAATGACTATCTCATTTTGTACCTATCAATGTTTATTGTTAAAGATGGGCTCCAAATGCTACTATGTTTTTAAAGTATCTTCTTAGTACTCGTAATAACTTATTATAATATAAGGTCCATAGCGTATCGTTAAAAGAGGTAGCAAATTTATTATACTGAATTATATTTCTTCATCTAGTAAATCTCGTCCCTTGAATATGCAGTACTTCTGCAGTAAGTAAGCCTGTGATTGATAACTTATGATTTGGGTATATCTCTTTCATTGATCCATTATGTAATAATCAGAATTTTGAAACAGAAGTAATTCTAGCAGGGATGAATTCTTATAAGAAAATATTAATCGTATTTTCGATGATTATAGTCTACAGCTTAGATGTCTATAGTTTATTGAACCTTATCGCTTACACGACAGCGTCAGAGCCATGATAATAATCGAAAACAACTGAAGACAAACACATCTTATAAATACTGATTTAACACCTAAGTACCATACTATGGACACTTATTATTTTACACCTTCAATATGACATTTTGAAATATTACACCTACCATATGATATTTTGGAAACAAATACGTATCGCGCTCAAAGTATTTCACGTTCCGTATAGATATGGGTATAAAATGAGGAATTCAGAAACGTGGTATCCCGTTAGCGGTTGTGGTGTGACCTCAAGGCCCACGGTAGCGTCACATGTTTGGAATTGCTCGACAAGTTTCAGTCCGTACATTCATCTGGCTTACGATTAGGGTACTGGAAGAGTTTTGCTAGGTACCGCTGTAATTAAGAATGGGGATTACACGACTCGACAAAAAAATTTTCGTTCTTTGTCCTAAAGTTTATACTATTATTTTCCAGTTAGTTATGCACAAAAACGAAAAGAAAATACCTTTTTTCGGTATAAAGTTTGCTTTTGTGATAGTTATAATAATAATACTAATTTTTCAATTTTTTCTTAAATTTTAATTGATTTTAATATTTTTAAAAAGATCGCGCGGTGAGAGTGGGATATTAACGTTTACACTGTGCCGCTAGATGGCACCCGAGTGATAAACAACCATCAGGTATTATTTACAAGCCCAGAATAACTTAAAATGTCGTCACGAAAGTGCAAATACGATGCTGATGCATTTTGTTTTATATGTGGTCAATTTATTAAAGTTCGAGACGTGAAATATGAACTAAAGACATCTCACGTTCTCTGTGAAGCCTATGAAGCATATTTTGACTGTCCTGTACGGAATCAAGATAAGCCATGGGCTCCACATGTTGCTTGTAGATATTGTAAAAGGTGTTTGGAAGGTAAGGCAAATTCCAATTACAAATTTTAAGGCCATGGGCTGCAGGATGTCATTAAAAGTACATATGCTGCATGCTCATTTGGATAAATTTAAAAACAATATGGGAGCCTATTCCGAAGAGCAAGGAGAACGTTTCCATCAGGACATCATGAATTTTGAACAACGCTATCAAGGCCAATACAATGAAAACATGATGGGCGACTATATTTGGGGTTTATTGAGAGAAAGTAGCTATGAACATAAAAGAAAAAGTAAAAGTGTGCACTTTTAAGTTATTTTCCACTTTTCTGTAAGCTAATTTGATAGTAAAACTTAATAAAAATAATAAACATTTTTATTTCAATAGTTTTATTTTCAATCAAAAATTAAAATCCAAGATTTTTAAATATTTCCTTCAATCAGTCTTCTAAGCACAAAAGCAAAGTTTTTCATGCCATACATTTTTTTTCCGTCTAATTACGACCTAAACTACGAAATTTAATGCTTTGCAAACAAAGTCAAATTTCATGGTGACCCGTTGTTAGTGGTGTTACGTGTTATGTAATATGCTTTAGATAAGGTGTTGCATAGTAGGGAATGATCTAGTAATATGTTATCTGTATTATAAGTAGTTTACAAGGACAATATCTTGTGAAATCGACTGTTTAAATAAAAATTCAATGTATACGCCATTACATAAAAATTATATTATCTTATATGTTTCGGTGAATAATAATCATACTGTTCTAATTTTTAAGAATAGTTGAATATAAAAAGCTATTCTAAACAGTTTATTGTTGTATACAAAGCCTACATAATGCAATACACTTCACAATATGTTCCAGTTAAAAAACGCATTTTCAAAATGTAATATCATCACGGTAACTCGTGAATAACATAAAAAGCCGGCCATTGATATAATCTCTGAACATCCGCTATTGTTATGAGTTAAATATTTTGCTTTTTGCCTTTGTTGAAAGCTTATCGACGGAATATTGTGCGGATTAGAATCGTATCAAGTGCCGGCTTTGCTTTATTTACATTTTTTATAACGATGTAAAAATATCTCTTGTGGTATAAAATTGTAAGATTTAAGAATAACAGTAAAATACATTGAGGAGGTTTAATGTTTTGTTATGTTTATTATTTATACTAATGTGGTATATTTGCAACATGTATGTTCAAAATTCTAATCATTTCTCTAACATAGTAAAAAATTGTGATCGGTCCGATAAGTTACGTGATTTAAGGTCGACCAGTCAAAGTTAAATTTTGAATATTTTTCCACAATTTTGGTGGAGTACATTTTTTACATTTTTTCCAATATTTTCAGTTCACTTTTTAAGCCCCTAAAACTTACTTACTTACCTTAATATTTTATCATATCAATTGTAAAGTTTGATTTATAAAAAAAAATGTTTATTACCATTCGTTTCTACTATTTATCCCATTTAAGATACCTACCATCAATTTTGTTCAGACAACAATGTAAAAAAACAATCGAGTTAGAATTACTAACACGATATAAATAACCAAGAACGTCTCAACGTAAATAACACGACCATAAATTCGCACATTGTCCACAGGTCTCTTGCGGTTACAGCAGCTATACCAAACAATGCAACCAGGCCGCACCACATTCAAGATATCTTTGGTGAAACGCATCAACTCCCCCGCGGAAGCCATGGAATTCCTCATGGCGGTAGAGGAACATGATCGGTGGAGCAGCAAGCGTATAGTCCTGGACTGTAATGCGAAAAACGCTAAGAGTGTGCTCGTAGAACATGTGAGGAAGGTGGAACTGGGGAGGAGGACTTACCACTATCTGCTCAGTGGACTGGTTAGTTGAAAATATTATAATGCCTTAGAGTTCGTTTGTTTCTTACGCGATTGTTATGTGCTAATCTCAGGTCCAATACTGTAAATCTCAGATCCAGTATTGGACCAATTTCAAAAATTTATTTATATTTTCACAATAATATGTGCTATGTGCTACTCCAAATTGTGTAAAATTTAGAAAGGAAATAAACTTTTTTTTTTATGTGTGCTCCTAGTGGTAAAGACTATATTTGTAACTTCGGAGAAGCCGGGGCGGACTGCTAGTATAATAATGTATTAGTTAGCCTTTTTATATAACCGTATTATGTCTGCTAAGTAATTGATAATATAATAACTGATTTTTATAGCGATAAATTCGAGTTAAATAGAAATATAATGCTTATAGCAATTTTATGGATAAACTCTCGAGGATAAGTGCATTTAATCCATTGGCTATTGCAATTGAATAAACTTTTTATTCCCAGAAATGATAAAATAAAAATGTAGCATTAAAAACTAATCTCCTATTTCAAATGGTTTTCTTTATTGGAAATATCTAACGAGAATGAAAAAACAAACTACTTTAACCCAGCTTATGAGAGTTATGAGTACATACCCAGTTTAACTTATCTGGATTATCATGTATTTATTTTATTTACCTTCAAAATCAAATGTTCTTCTTTTTTTTTTCAAGTGGGGAAATCTTGCCTAAGATACCCACGGCTCCCGGGGAAGGAGCCGTGGGTTATGTCGGATTCCTACCGACTAAAACCCCACTGTGTACCAACGCGCTGCTTTAGACGGGATGCGGGTACACATTCGCAATTTTCCGCATGTCCCGCCCAGCAGTTGCCCGTTTCCAAGCCCTCCACCAAATGCCCACCCCAAAATCAAATGATCTAATACAAGCTTCGAACGACAATAACTCCATCGCAAAAAGCAACAAAAAATCGCTACATCTTATTCACATTCTAAATATCTTCCGAGTTGCTTATTATTCCTTAGAGTATTCCTAATTACAAAGTATAAACTAAATTAAACTTTGTCGAGACAATAAGATAAATGACTGTCGGATGCGCTAAAGGCTTTAGTCGAGTCACGTCTCCGGCTTGTGGTAGCAGATAGGAATTTAAGGCGTTCGCATTATCAGGTTATGGACGATCAATGGGAAAACGAGGTTACGGAATATGGAGCGGTCAATATTACCGGCTTCCGCATAGTGGACCATTCGAGGAAGGTGGTGCGCGACTTCATAGAGGGGCTCAGGAGGATGGACCCGCGCTTCAAGGGGACTATTTCGGTAAGTTAATTAGATAGTCATTTGCATAGGATTATAGGTGAATAACAGTATAATTATGTAAATATTAAGGTCTATTCCATAGAAAGATTTTATAAACGGTTCGATTGATTGGTTATTTGTTAAGTTTTTTCATTCGATCAATATTTTTTTTACAATCATATGAAAATATATGAATTGTGTTCTACATAATATTATAACGTTTAAATACAAATATAACTTCAAACTGTTACGTTTACAGTAAATCTATAAGAATCTTTGAATAATATAATTAATTCTCTTAAAATCGCTCATAATAATTCACTGAAAATAAAATTAACGACATCACAAAATCAGATTATAAAATGCACACTTATTCACACATCAAAAACGTCAATATTCATTCATAAGTTCACACATTTCAGGCCTTATTACGGCTCCGTAAAAGCTATGCAAAAATACTGCACACCGTTTTTCGCTCGTCTGAATCACAGTGGGGATCTACAAGCTAGTCTTCTGTTAATAATATAAGCAATCAATACAGAATGTAAATTAAATTCCGATAACTTTTTTCATTATAACACGGATTTATCGAGATAATAATGAACGATTTAATACGTAATTACTTTTAAACTGGGTGTTATTAATCTATTTATTGGTATTTGATCCTTCTCGACTTTATTGTAATTTGACAGTACTATATATTTTAATATCTCACATAATATTTTCTTTCTTCTATCAAATTGCATTTATTCTTACAACAACAAACATAACAAACTTCCTTCACTTCCTAATTCTAAAATTAATAAATCTGTTTCTTGACATATCAAAAATTATAATATAATGACGTTGAATTTAATAGAAAAAAACTATCTACATCTACAAACTAGGACAACCACATGAATCTATCCCTAACCTAACCTTAAATTTAATATCTACAATCTACATGCATTAGGTATATTATACTGCCGAAGATATTTCTAAATCACCATTAGGCCCTTCTCCCATTACGATACGCACAGGCGATTCAAGTATCCTTCACGTCCGCGACTAGTATCGCACGACTCACCATGTTGGTCGTTTTTGCGTCGCGTCTCCCGCGTATCGCTACGGTAGAAAGATAAAAAATTTCTTATCATCATGTTGTAGTTCTCGTGCGGCTACAAAAACTCTACAATTTATGTTTCTTTCAATATAATATGGATGAATCCAGTACTTCCTACTCTTTCGTCGTCACTGGAATCGACATAACGTCCGTCCAAAAAAACGAGGCACAATAATGATGAATATATTCATTTTTCAGTCGCTTAATATGCAAGCATCGGGTAGCGAGCAAATATCTAACTAGTACTTATTCTACTCGAGTATCGTATTCTAGAAGTATCGTAGTGGGACAAGTGCCTTACATAAAATCAACAAAATTTTACGACTTACCCAAGACATAACATAATATTCGTGGAGGTGCTAAATATAAATCGATGGGAGTACACACTGAGAATTTAAAGGCCCTGATAAATAACTTAAATTCTATATTTGTAATAACTTTCCAATATTCTGGCCATCAAAAATTGGACCGAAAATGAAATTAATTACAAGTCAAAGCATAATTATTATACCGTAACATTTTACAAACATTTAATTAACAGACATTAACCACTATTTAAATATTTTATTATCACAGATAAAATATTATATTATAATAATTAAAAATAATTCGCCTAGTTACAAATTTACTTTGTTGGCGCAGCGACCCGAAACGGATCGTGACCTCAAAAATTATTTGAAATGCTATAAATAATTTCGTTCATTATTACTCATACTTATTAATTACAAATTTAATTATTGAATGCTCAGCTTAAATTATCCTGAAAACGGAATATCGATTGGTTTGGTTTATTTCCAAAATCGTCTAAAACATGTCTATCACTGTTTACAGTGATGCAACGGATAAATACTAGTTATTTCAATGATAACCCGATCTCTAATGCTCGACCAACAGAAATAACGAAAATAGGATGTGCTTTTGAATCGAATAAATCTATATTACTCGTAATACTCTGTACTGCGTAAACGTTTTCTAGTATTGGATCTAATATTAAATATTAAAGTAATCGAACACAAATTTTCTATAATAATTAATATGATTTAAATATAATATTATACTAATAGATAAAATGTTTTTTTTTTCAGTATCAAAGCTATTGTATACGGCCCAAGATGTACACTTGTTATAATGTAGTATCAACATATTTTGTGCTTGGATTTTACAAAAGCACGTCAAGTACCTACATCTAATTAAATAAATAACGTATTATGTATTATAATACGGATGCTATTTCTTTAGTTTCATAGCAAAATTATATCTTACCTTGGTATCTATTATTAGTATCGTTTAATAAGCTCCTCTCTGAAGAATTAAGAGCTAAAAATAACGTAAAATTATTATAAAGCTTCATAGTAAATCTATCTAGAAGTAGCTTTAAAGACGGTGAAGATGTATTTCAAATAGCAGAGGAAATTCTGGGCTTTTATTAGAGTAGGTAATAATAATGCAGGCTATTTTAGTTTTCGCTGTGTTTCCTACACTATAATATTATGTGGTGTATATTTGATAACATGCTAGTTGTGTATTCAAAACTGTTTGCTAATTGTAAAATTTTCTATGTTAATAAATAATCATAACTATACAGTCATAGTCAAAATAGCCAAAGTAAACGCTTTGATAAGAATCTAAATTTGTATATTGCCACCGATTCGAAGTGTACGAAGGTTGATTAATTCAGCAGTCTGTTTAAAGTGGACCAATATCAATTCTAAAGGAGACGGTTACATAAAACCATACAAGTGAAGCTAATAAGCGAGGTAAAAAGTTACCCGATATAAAATGGTCAACCAATCTTGCTCGAAACAAGCTCGAAACACATCAGTTTAGAAGAAGCCTTATAATTCATTAAGTCTTCTAAATCTTAAAAGAATTATTACTTAAATTTCATAATAAAAACACAGTCTCTTATATAATTAATATGTGCACACATTATTCATGCAGTTATACTTATACACTATACTTATAACTAATTCCAACCAACTTTAGATATATTTGACGCTTACCACACTGGAAGTGTTATCAAAGTTTGTTTGGAAGCTATTACGTGACCAACGCCTGCAAATTTAGCGATATAATCTCCAGTACAAAGTGCACATCAGTGCTTTTCAAATTAATGACCACTTGCTAATAATAATCAGTTTGATTACATTTTAGTTGGAACTCTCGGCTTTGATTAAGAGCTCATTCTACGTTTAATCTCTTCCGATCTGTAAGTAACAGGATCGTTAGTTCAGAGAAATGATTTTAATATTAAACTACGAGTGTACTGATAAAGTTATTCATAGTTAACTCGTTTGTAAATTGCTATAGGTAAAGACGAATTTACCATGGCACTAACATGCACTTACCATTTATTTTATCATTTCCCAGATTAATATTGACTTGTAACACGAAAAGTAAGCTCTCACAGGCAATGTTTAATTTTGGCTTCCACCGTGTTTATATAGAAAACTAAAAACATTCAACCGGAATACAAAATTGAACTCCGATCTCGAAATGAAATGAACATTCGAAGCGATTTTATTAATATCTCTCATTTTTATACTGGATTGTCGATATGACGTTTTTGCATCCGCCCGTGTTTTTATGGAGGCTATTTGCGTTACTGTGTTAGAATTTTATTTAAATGCGCCAGACTGATTTTTAATATAGCATTCAAAACGTATGCTACAGGTTCTATTTTTTATTGCTGGAATTCAAAGCTTTTATATTAGGCATCGTAATAAAATAAACATTCAAATTATTTAATATTTTTATTTTTTATTAAATAACACAGCGTTAGAACAGTAATAATAACACATTACACAGTATATATAGGAACATAAATAAACACATGCTCGTATTACAAGTGATTTAGAAACTAAGGCCTGCATCAAATCAATGATTCATTAATTTTAGTTTTCATGGCCAATTACCAACGTTTTCCATCCACCCGGTTCAATCTTCATCTTGACTGCGACCTTTTTTATATAATATTATATTTTACTATTTATAGTTCCCTAACATATTTAAACTACATAGCCGAAGTTTTAACTTAGATGAATATATTAAACCACTACTTGTCTCTTCATTTTTAGCTTAAGCTACTGTATTCTAATGTGATTAGACGAATACTTAACTCCTATTTCATACAGGCGCAAACAGCACTAATGTACGATGGAGTTCAAGTCCTGATGGATGCTCTTGGAAGGCTGTGGAGGAAGAAGCCAGATGCGTTCAGGGCTGCACTGCGAAGGGCTGCCGCGCTTGCAAATACCACTAAAGTGATTGATTGCAACCCTGGTAAGGGCTGGGTGGTGCCCTTTGAACATGGGGATAAAATATCGAGGTTGATTAAAAAGGTATATGGTGTTGTGTGTATAAAAATATTATCATATGCAGTCAATGTCTGTAAGTCATGTCTTAATAATATTTACAATGTGATTTAAGTCTTGGTACTTTGATTTCATTCAAAAACAGTTTGTAATAGAATAATTAATATTATTATTAAGTCAAAAATATCGTCTCAAATGTAATTGGGTAATGTATTCTAGCAACCTTAATCAAGGAACCAGTCAATTATGAAAAAAAAAACAATGAAATGGATCAACAAAATAAAGTCCGTCCCGTTAAACTGCTAAAACTTAGAAATATAATATTACATAACAAATTTAGTGCTGGCCTTTTACAAGACATTTATGAAAGGGCGCAGTAATAAAATGCTATTATTTATGTCCTATCGTAACAGTTCTTATAGTCCGTGGAAAATATTGGGTCCAGCGCGACACGGTAAAAAAGGTATTGCCAAAGTACTTAGGAAGTTGGGAACATTAGTCCACGAACAGATGTTCGACCACCTTTACTTTATGCGTTCCGTCCCAAATCAGGGAAGAGATTTATTTGAACTTTTTAAATGAATTTTAGACGGATATCGAGGGTCTAACGGGGAATATTTCGTTCAACGAGGAGGGACACCGGTGTAATTTCACCCTGCAAGTTGTTGAAATGACTGTGCAGAGTGCGATGGTTAAGGTATGGTTATATTGTTTTATGAAATGTTTTATTTTTAGGCCTTGCTGACGATTGAGGAACATATTATTATTATTACATCAGTTTCATTTGTTTGTACGAAATTTTTACAGTTAACACACAGAAGCAAATTATTTTAGTTTTAGGACTAACATTGTGAGGAATAGTAATTATAACACAAGTAAGATAAATAATAAAAAAAATATTAGCACATTACATTTTTATTCGGTATACCTACTAATTTTCTTTTAAAATGTTTAAAGATTACCTACCTTGTAGATTAAATAATCTAGTATCAGGATAGGTCAATAAATGAATAATTACATTGAGTGCCTAAGTATCTTCGAAATTTTATACCAAACTAAAATTTAAATACTATAATTGTATATTCAAATTAAAACACTGTATATAATTCTAAAACGCCCACGTCCATTAAGCCGCGATTTACCAATGAATAATTTTAAAATACGCTCACGTAATAAGGTTTACAAAATCTTAGGTGCGTAAAACTTTGCACATCAGTTACGTGGTAACAACCTTTGTTGAAAGTTATGTAATATAAAGTTTATTTCACTCCATCTTTTCAGCGTTAGACGGGGTTATGGTAGCTTTCCGACAATAATTATAAATCAATGTTACATACCGACTTGATGATTTAACGACTTGAGATTTGAACGATTTCTTGGATATAACTTTTCGGTAACATGGAATTAGTTAGAAATAAATGTTTTCAGGGTATTACATTTTTATATAATAACATCATCTAAATAAATTTAATAATGTTTTTGATACAGGATGATTGTATTTGTCAATAAAAAAATCTCACTGGCAAATATTAAAACGACGCACACCATTGTACAAAATTGCTTTTATCTCTTACTAGAGGTCCGCCCCGGCTTCGCCCGTGGTACATATTTCGCAATAAAAGGTAGCCTATGTCCTTTCTCGGGTATCAAAATATCTCCATACCAAATTTCATGCATATTGGTTCAGTAGTTTAGGCGTGATTGAGTAACAGACAGACAGACAGAGTTACTTTCGCATTTATAATATTAGTAAAGATAATATCTTTTTCATGATGTCTTCTATAAACCCTATTTTTAGAGACGTATTGGTAGACTAATTGTTAATTAATTATTAGCGATGTATATTTGCAAATGCTCACCTTTATATTTTGTGGAATCCTTATAAATAAATCATACAAATTATTAAAACGTTCTTTAAATTTCATGAATGTACAGTAATGGATTGGAGAATAATTCAGTAACAGCTACCCTCAAGCGCGATTTTCATTTTTCATGATTAACCTTTTACACACAGAATAGTTACAATAATTACTTCATACATAAACAAGACTATCCAATGAATATTACGATCCAGTCAAATGTTATAACTTGACCAAATTAATTGCTCTCTGACCGTACAGAGAATATTTGAATATAGATAGTTTCCATCGATGCTGATAAATATATTCTATGTTAAACCTTGGCTGTACTAGATCAAAGTCAGACCGGAGATTGAGAAACTCAGGCTTTTGAGAGAAGCTAATAGGTTTATAACGTTAACAGCTCAGAGGCCTCCTTGGACATGATTCTTGGTATAGGCATAGTCGGTTGGTCATTTGTAAATTGGTTTGTAATTAATGGATTGTGGGAATTATATAGAGGTCGGTAGTGTCTGGATGGTCTAGCATTAGATGTAATGATTTTGTTTCGTATTCATGCATTCGATAATAACCTGCGATGATAATACCTTAATGTGTTTTTTTATAAATTAAATTTTTCGTGTAACTATTTTTATTACACGCTTTATAATATTAGCTTCACCTGTATGTTTGTAACCGACTTCTTTGGGCGCGATTTTGACCCACTTTAAACGGCCAGATTTCGTGCAAACTTTGTAGATTTATGGAGGACCGATGACAATACACTAATTTGATAAAATGTTTCTATTTTTTAGTTCGGTTTTCTATAAAAAGCGTGTTTTTTAGTTTTTTTTAACTATTATTATTTAAACCTATCATCTTCAATTATTTTATGGTTACTCAGTTATAAAACGCCCAGTAAAGGAAACGAATAACTTATGTAGGTAACTCGTCTAAATTACATTTATATATAAACAACTTTGTAATTAGGAGTTCGGGAAGTCCCCTACAAAAGTTGGACAGTATCCGGTTTATAAATACATTTAATAAAGAATTTCATTAAAGACCCATCCTTTATTAGGTTGCGACGTGGTCTGACAAGCAAGGTTTGCATCTCCTGTCACCAAAATACGTTCGTCTGTACACGCCAACAACATTCGAGACAAACAGAACATTTATAATCACGACAATGCTGCAAGAGCCATACTTGATGATAAAGCCAAAGGAATATGGACAGAGGGAGGAACAGTACCATGGCTTTTTGAAGGACTTGGCCGATTTCCTTGCGAAGAGACTGGGGATAAAATGTACGTATTTTGAGTTACAACCAGCCTCCAAACCATGATGTCTTAAAGCAGTATTATTTCCAGCGTTATATTATTATTTCTAGCGTCATCACTTTCCCACACTGATAATAATACTGCTATAAGAAATAATGGGCAGGTCAGGCCGTTTTATAATATGGAAAAGGTTTCAATATTTTAATATGCTACTCTATAATTTCGACTAATTATTTTATTATGCCCATTTAATGTCGGTTATGGTATCTATATTTTATTAATGTTTGCTTCATTAATTATATGTTTTAATTAGTTAAATGTATGCAATATTTATACGGTTATTTTTTTAAAGATGAAATAAGGATAGTAAAAGATGGACAATTTGGAAGCGAAACAGTAGACGGCTGGTCCGGCTTAGTGGGTGAAGTTCTAAAGAAGGTAAGTTTAGTTATAATTGATATTAAATAATTTTATAGCATAAATAATTTTGTTATTTTGTTTTGTTCCTAAGGATGATCCTTTAATATAAGAAATCAGGTTGCTGAGAAAAAATCTATAAACTGTGCATTAAAATTATTAATTATTGTCAAGCCAAACAGACCATTGCGCGTTAATAAACTTAATTTCTCCGCTTATAAAATAAAAATTCCGTTTCAATTCGTAATAACGTTATTTATGTTAATTTCCAGAAAGATTAACTAGCTTTGGAATTGTATTTATTTATTAATATTATATTAAACATATATTTAAACTTCATCAAACCATATTGTACCAAATGCGTATTAACTTTCATAATTTATTAGCATAAAATATTCCAGCTCCCTAAAACTAGTGATGCTAAGAGCTTATACGTAAATAATAAATTAAACTGAAAGCGTGTTCAAAGAAGCTAAAAACATTTGTGTTAAAGTGTAGCAGTTTTTCTTAGATGTGATGATCAAAGAAAAATATCAGGATCCGATTTGTAAGGGAGGGATAAAGTGTTTTATTCTATTAAGCAGTGGAGTACAAAGGCTTGCCTTCGGGGGTGTGTGGTTTGCAGTGCATTAAATGCCTCAATACTTTGCTTAACAATTTAACTTTCTTTTGTATTTCGAGTGCATAACGATCGGGATATGTCTCTTTTATTTTATTGTGTCTTCGGACACATTAGTACCTTTTATTCAGTATTTAAACATAGATTTAAAATAAGAAGTAGTCTGATAGAAATGAATCATCAATTTCTAATGTTGTATTTAATGTTTCGAAAAATAAATTGGTTAAAAGCGTATTAAAAGTAGTTTGGAAAAAAACAATATTCCGAACAACACAAAACGGATTTTTCCCGGGGCATGAATTGGACGGCTTGTCCGGGAAAAATAGTTTATCTTCCATCCTATAAAGTCAGTTATGCTTTTGTTGTATTGCGTGCGATGTGTCTGTGAAGGCTTTGATTATTTGCAACACTGGCCAAAAATGGGAAGCGTTTCGTTTTATTCACAAGCAATATTCTATGAAATTGTTTAGCTAATAAAAAAGAGCGTGCACGCACACGTGTCAGAACTAAAACTTCCTTGGCAAGATTCAAAGATACCAAAATCGTCGCCTTACTCCATAACGTGACGGTATTACCATAATATGTAGGTATGCCATTGCTCAACGCGCCTAAAGAAGTTTCACGTCCATAACACGCGGGATTTATAAAATATAGACATGTAAAACGACTTGTAAAATACTTGAAGAAGCGTCTTGCATGTGTAATTAGATGCAGTGACAACCTCTCAGGGCTTAAATAAGATGAGTTCTCAAGAGGAGTATGATACATAAATAGGGTAATTATAACTCTGCTGTTAGCTACACATGAGGAAACTTTCGTAATATCCATATTTTTTTAAGATGTGTTAGTTATTCACTGTTTTAGGAAATAATGAAACACAATGCCAATTTAATACTTATGGACGTATCTTTACTATATTTTAATTCCTCTATTTTTGTTTTATAATCTCTGCATTATTTCAAATTAGACAACAAATATCTACGGACTACTTACATTATTTGAAAATGAAGCCAAACCCCAACTTACCAAAATCCTGCTTACTCCTTTGCTCAGTTCCACGTATTAATACTATCCTACAACATACCCTATGAGTTGTGATGCTGGTTTGAAAATATGTTTATCGATTAACTATGAAACTTACATATCATTAAATCCACAGGAAGCAGACTTGGCCTTAGCACCATTAGCCATAACATCTGTAAGGGAGCGTGTGGTGGATTTCACTGAACCATTCCTGTCTGTAGAAAATCCGATTATACAAACAAAGGCACCTAAGCAGCTCTCCGATACATTCAGCTTTTTACGGCCTTTGTCTAAGGAAATATGGGTAAGTATACATTATTTGGCTAATGTAATAAATACGTAATGTGCTTTGATTTTATTAAAGCCGGATAATGTAGGGCAGAAGTAAAAGGAATTATTGAGGTAGATTCTATTTCTTTAAGACATTCTTGGAACGTGTAGCGCATTAACGTACATATTTTTATTTGCAATAAATATTATAACGCTTTAACTTAAGTTTATTAGTCTAATGAGCAAGAAGTGCCTTTTTGGATTTTTTTATAAAGTCCAAGAGTCGTGACTTTTCTTTTTTAATCCTTATCTCTTTTTTATTTACTAGACAATAATATATCAAAGGTTTTTAGCGAAGGGAATTCTTTCACGCGGGATTTAATCAAAGATATACACATAATTATAAGATTCTGAAACTGATACTGTAATATTTTATATTACAGTATCTTAAGGTATCCGGTATCAGCGTTCTGACCATCATTTTTCATTTGTCATTGCGTACTAAGACCCCTGTTAACCGCCATCCTGTTACAAATGACCCGAAATTTTATGGGTAGTATATAGTATCTTAAGATAAAATATTATGGTATCTTCACCGTGTGTGACGCACTTTACGGTAATTCTAACTATGTTTTGATAACACAGTTATCATCACTAACTTCACACACGTTTTCTGTTCTTTTTCTCTCGAAATTCAAGCGACAAATAGTGTTCAAGTCACAAGCATTTGAGCTCTTAGAAGTGGCTGCGCTCTTCGAATTCAAACAGTGTCTCGATAAAATGTTGTTTAAACGTGGATGTTTATTATAGCAGGTCTTGAGCACAACGTCGAGATACACACTGACTTATGGACTTTAGTTTCTTTAGACATTTTGTTATCATTCTATGTTACGATTGCCTTGATAGAGGAATAAGTTTTAGTGTATATTGGGTGTATATTTAATATATCGGTCCATAATATATTATGTTCTAGAATAGATGGCTTGAAAGGTTCTAAGAAGGACAGATATATTTCAATAGTAACATATTTTTTTCCTCCATACCTATTATTTCATTGGTTATGTCGTCGTCGTCGTTTCAGCCGTGGGACGTCCACTGCTGGACAAAGGCCTCCCTCAGGGTTTTCCACCACGACCGGTCACCGGCGGCCTGCATCCAGCGACCAGCGGCTCCCTGCCACTCGGACCAGGTCGTCTGTCCATCTTGTGGGTGGTCGTCCCACGCTTCGTAGTCCAGTACGATTATTATATTACATTGGTTATGTAATTTAATTAAATTTCGTCCGAAATTTGTTGGAAAAATAATACTTGGAGCTTGCAAAGTATTTTCAGTAAATATGCATGATATAAGTGTGTAATATTTGTCTATCGTGGACAACGAAGATATTATTTTTCTTTTAATAAAACCACCCAATTTCGACCCACGTCAACAATTGCGGTGATGTCATGCATCTGTTTAATAATTGTGGATTTTCATTATACTGTCATCTGCAGCACAATAGATTGCTTCCTCATTGATGATTATGTTGGTAAAATGCTTTTACAAACATCAATCTGTGGACAAGTCTTTATTATGAAATTTGAAATGCATGTTTAGAGCTAGGAAATTTGGATTGCAGTTTAGTGTACTCTACATTAATTTACTATCTATTTTATATACAATCATGTAAGATACTCGTGTAAAAAATATCACGTATTTTATATCCAGGTAATACAATTAAATAAGGCTTACTTTTACATTCGTTCAAATAACATTTTCAAAGGTCAAAGAATAGAAATGTTTCAGCGTTTTATGTTAGACACGAAATATAAGATTTTAGATTTCATTTCCCTAATAAATCTAGCAAATGTAATAAATTTCAATAAATATAAAGGTTTTTGTTTGTTTTTATTACTACAAGTTTTTTATTACCATTATAATAAAACGTGTCTACTTATTAGCTTAGGTGAGCTCCTGTCGTAGTTAAATTTTGATGCAATATGTAAAATATTGTAAATTAATTAAGCTTTCTCTTAACTCCTCAATGAATCAATGCTTTGATAAAAAAGTCAACAATATTAAACTTTAATTCGCATACAACAAAGTTCAATTTTGAACTATTTCTATTATTTCTAGCTCTGTGTGCTATTCAGCTTCTTCGCAGTGAGCATAGTTCTGTTCTTGGTGTCAAGATTTTCACCGCACGAGTGGAAATCGGTATCTATATCTGATACCCAATTGGATCATCCTGTCAGCAGTACTAATGAGGTAATTACTATAGTATTAAATATTATATAGAGATAGTATTTAGTTGTGTATTGTGTAACTAAATTGTACACAAAATTATTAAAGTGAAACTTTTATTACATCGTCTCAAACTTTTTGGTCAGTGAAGCGCATGTCGCGTGACGGTCGAACCGTACGATAATTATCGTACAAATACGATAATTTTGTGCCTTAGTTTCACTTTTACCGTGGTTTCATAAAACCACACAACATTTTTTTCTAATTTCACATCTTCTTATTGATAAACTTAGATTATAAGTCTAATAATTAAGTAAGCCTTTTGGCATTTTTTTTTTTTTAATTATTCCGGAACCTTTGATAGGAAATTTTCTAATTTCTCCTTCTTTTGAAAGAAGCAGAAATTAGAACCTTATTTATTTATTTTTTATGTTCAAGACTAGATAAATATTAGACAGATATTGGTTGGTTTATTAGAAAGGCTTTCTGTTATTGTCTAAGAAGGTCGATTTTCCTTGATATGATAGTAAACTCCTCTTCATTACTACATAGCAAGTATTGCGTACCTGCTACTTACTACTGTACCGTGTATATTGTATTGTAAAGAACACTACGTCGTAAATTAAAAGCAAAAGACACTATGGCCATTGGTCATATCCATAGAAATCTAAATAATAATTAGATTTCTATGGTCATATCATTTGATATAACATTCGTTCATGATTTGTTCAGTTTTAAGAATAAATTATGGTATTTCATGGTTGAAATTCCTTTCAGATTATCTTGCATAATGAATTTAGCATTTGGAATTCGTTCTGGTTCTCTCTGGGATCATTTATGCAACAAGGCAGTGACGTTGTACCGAGGTAAGATTTCTTATGAAAATATTTTTAATTTTCTACGCCTTGAGCTCGACTGTCTGCAAATGAACAAATTCATCTGAAATTGTTTTCATATTTTGCTTGTAACACAAAGATGGATACTATCGAAATATTACATTGATGTCCCAACTTTACAAAAGGATAGACAATAATATTGTTAAACCGAACCATGATTGAAAATAGAATTTTCATAAAACCCTGTGACAGCTAGTAAATATTTCCTCTATTTTAATACAACCTAGCGTACAGAGAATGCATAAAGTTTGAGATTACCTTTAGATTAAAGATTCAAGGAATACTGGGTCTAGTGAATTTTAAGCATTGCGGTCAATATCGTTTCTAAGAGAATATATTAAATTCCTTGTCTCGAGTTAAATCGTGCTTACAATACAATATTGTTTCCGTAAAGTAGTTTACACGCAATTCGATATTGGAAAATGGTTCATCTTATATTCCATACATTTTACATACTATCAACATATTTGAGGAAGCATAAAAGACAAAGCATTGTTTTTATAATATACTGTACTAAAATAATGTGAATTGTTGAGAAATTAATTGATTTTACTTTGTAGTAACAAGTTACGTTCCCATATCTAGGTGATGTTACAATAATCTACTAATAATAAAAAGTCTTAAATATAATCAGAACTGCTGCTCTATATAATATGTATGTAGATACTAAATTACTTATCTACTAATATTAATAATAGAGCTTTTTTAAAATATAACTGTATATATTATACACTGTATATACTATAACTGTACATAATATTATACATAATATCTAGGGTCGTTCAATACTGTCATACATTTCTAATCTCATTTAATTATCCAATACATTATATCTGGCAGATAATTGTTCGCTAATCGTACTGGTACTTGCTTTATCCATGGTTC
Source organism: Colias eurytheme (assembly GCA_907164685.1). Taxonomy (NCBI): domain Eukaryota; kingdom Metazoa; phylum Arthropoda; class Insecta; order Lepidoptera; family Pieridae; genus Colias; species Colias eurytheme. The sequence goes on from CAJQZN010039745.1 coordinate 26,328, forward strand.
GAGCTTTGATATTGCATATTCCAATGTATTAAATTTTCATATAATAACAATATTAATACCTTCAATCTTATGAATTAATATTTACTGAGGTATATACATATGTCACAATTTTAGTTTTAAATTAGTCCAAAGAAAAATAAAAAAAGCCGCGTGGCACTCAGGGACTGCCGCGGTAAAGCTATTGCATGCTATGCCTGCAAGCCACACTTCCGTGCCTGTCGGAGTGGGGAGCGTGAAGTTCTTTCGTTACGGAATTTCTGGATTCGGTCCCCGCGCTCAAGGCTCGCGATAGAAGCTATGCAATAGCTTAAAAATTACTTATTTGAACACAATAATAAGTTATATTAACATACAGATCAGATAAAATAAAAAAGTGTTCCTCGATAAATTGATAAAAGTTTTCTATTTATTTCAAGATATCATTTTTGTAGAGTTCTGAGCAGTTTTAGATAAATCCGTTAATTTTAGTTGTGTCAGCAATTAACTTTCGCTCATTAGTTTTTTTCCCAATTAGAGTTCTAACAGACGAACGGCAGGTTGTGAACGGCAGAGCCTCTTCAGCCGTCGTCACATGTTGATGGCAGTCGTGAGCATGTCGACGGCAGCAGTCAATATGTCGATGGCTGCCGCCGACACGCAAAAACGGATGCCGTCAAACGCTTGCAGTTTGCCGTCATCATCAAACTGCAAGCGTCGCCAATTGTCGACGGCAACCGTCGACATATTGACTGCTGTCGCTGACGCTTCGACGATTGACGTCGACATGATTGTGGCGACGGCTGAAGTAACTTCTGCCGTTCGCAACTTGCCGTTCGTCTTTTAGAAAACTTGTTTTAATTAATGAAAATACTGCAAATATCATACTCGACGCTGACATTTTTAAATGCCTGTAATTTCAAGTTCTATATAAAAAACTCTATATTATATAAAAATGGATCCATATTTCTCTTTTATCACGGCTTTACTCGTGAACTACTGCACCGATATCGATAGTTAATTATTTTATATATTTGTTATCGTCTGGAGAAGCATCTTATGAAAAATGTGAAATGCATCATTTTAAATTTTTTTAATTTATGGATGAAGGGTATAGATGTGAAAGCCACCTTTTTGTTTCTATACAAATTATGCAATCTGATTAAAGTAATTTGTTAAAAGATTTGAAGAAACATATACTTGTTAACTTTAAAAAAATATCTGTTGTAGTTGACTGTCATTCAATGTTTGAAAATGTTTATTTTTTTAACTACACACAAAGTGAGTCTTCTTAGAAATTTCTTCTAACAAGTAAAAAATACCGCCAACATAGACGATTTCTTACAAATGCTGAAGCTGAACGCTGCTCCCATTTAGAAGGGAATTTTTATTTTTGTATAATAATGTTGATCAGCAAGTTCTCAGAGTAAGATGAGATCTCTGTATGTCATGCATTTTGTTGGTTTTAGTTTTTAACTTCTGTGAGTGACTTTTAACGTTCGTAGATTATGAAGAAGTCTGATTACTTTTCCATTTAAAAGCCCTATAAGTGTATTTTGAAGTGAAACTTCTTTAGACGCGTTGAGGGTAAAATTTTGAAGGTTGCCTCATGGCAATGGTATCTTTGAATCTTTCCTAAGAAGTTTCATTTCTGACACGCCTCGCAAGTAAAAAATGAAATTTAAACTTAAAATATTAGATACGGCAAATATTGCAATAATACAAGATATTATTTTCTTTTTCTATTGAGTTATAAAAAAAAAATAAGCTACATACTCCTATGGCTAAATTTTGCACTCAAAAAGTTTCACTAAGAATAATGTTTCCATGTAAATTTTGTTCTTCTAAATACTACCGATCCTCTACTATTTTCTCTAACGAAAGTCTCTTTTAGATCGCTCTCTGGAAGAATAGTGGGCACAGTCTGGTGGTTCTTTGCCCTCATCCTTGTGTGTTCGTACACAGCGAACCTCGCCGCATATCTCATTATCGAAAGAATCTCGGAGCCAGCCCAATTTCTCACCTACAGCTCGAAGATCAATTTCGAAGTAAGATTGCACTATTACAATAAAAGGTAACAATTATGTCATGTGCGCTGAGCGATGCCACGGCGAGTGTTATGTACCAGGGTATTGTTTTCAAATTATAACGGTAATGTGTTGAATAAAGAATTTTTATCGTCATTGCTTATTGATTACATTTTACTTAATTCCATAGTAACTCTTAAAATATACAATAATTATTATTTATCAAATCTTTACAATTACATAATATTATATACTCATCACGACATCATTGTAATTGCCTGTGAATTCGACCCATAACTATATTTTTATTATTATAAGTTCATGACCACATGGTTATCGCCTACTTACCATATCATCTCTTCTCTGATCGCTTAAACAAACTTATACTTATGCAAACTAATACAAACTGATTGAGATTAGACAAATGCGTGTACAGTTTCCATTAATTATTATTCGAACAGCAGCATCCCCTTTTCAATTTAGAACGAATACCATAATTTTTATCGTAGGTACGGTCTTCAAGTCACGCTATATTTTCAGAGTCAGTTCCTACCAAACAACGATCTAGTGAAGGACCCGGAGGTGGCCAACGATCCCCCATACACGATTGACAGCCGCTATGAACGCTCCTGTCTGACACCGCCCATTTGCAGATACAAGCACGTTGACTTCGGGATTGCTCTGCCCAGGGGATCTAATATGAAGTGAGTAATATGTACTACTAGCTTTCCACCCTCAGCTTCGCCCGCGCAGTCAAAGAAAAACCCGCATAGTTACCGTTCCCGTGGGATTTCCGGGATAAAACCTAAAATGCCTAAAACCTAAAATGCCTAATAAGCCTATGTCCTTTCTCGGGTATCAAAATATCTCTATACCAAATTTCATGCAAATTGGTTCAGTAGTTAAGGCGTGATTGAGTAACAGACAGACAGACAGAGTTACTTTCGCATTTATAATATTAGTATGGATAGTATCAAATCTAGGGTGTGTGTGTAATTAATATGATGCACGTATATTAGCTAGGGAATCTAAAGGTGTGTGTGATTTGCATTTTTTCTATAGTTTATCGTTAGTACACTCATGAGAGGTCTGTGACCCAACAGTGGGAACTTATGTGGGCTGATGACGATGATGACATATATATTACGGCAGTATACTGCAGAAGGCTGGCGATCTGAGAAATTAGTTTATGTGCAATATGTATAATAGCAAGAGAATCTAAAGGTGTTTGTGTGCATGTGTGATTTTGTTAAGTTTATAAGGATAAATGATAGGGGAAGTAATAATATGTAGTGAGTTATATTTTATCACAATAGTAAATATATGTAAACAAGTGTATGATTAATGATAACAATAAATAATAATATAAATAAAATCATCTTGATTTGGTTAATATGTTAATTGTTATTAGTTAAGCATTTTATTGAATATAGTACTTAATAGGTGTTAAAAAAATATTAACAATAATTTTTAACGAGAAAACGAAATACACGTTTCCGGGAAAGAAATTACAGAACCTTTTATATTGTTATTTTGTAAGTATGGTCGAATGTCAATTATTGAAGAATTAAAAACGATTGTTTTCACGTTACGAGAATTTTCGATATTGTTCGGCTCTCAGTAACAAACTGTGTTTCTTGTAAATATTAATTTACATCGACACTTATACGATAATCACACCTATGAAATTCACAAAAGAAACTGATACTATGAACACAAAAAAATATAATCCTATCGGTGTTACTAATAGACACACACACAGCACACTGCGTCAGGTAACCTGATCGTTACAATTACAAACAATATCATTGCTTTAAAGTTTAAATTAAAAATAAAACTGATTGGCTGAACGGTAGAAGCATATCGAATTATTCATCAATTATTTAGGTTTACAAAACGGCGTGCAAAAAAAAAACAAACAATGCGGTATTTTATTTAATCAATCCCGACGCTCCATACCCAACGTTTTGATGTTATTTGACGTCCTCATGCATGACGCATTGATTAAAACCGACGATAGCAAAGCAATATTTCAAAAGAGTAAACAGCACCGATATATTCTTGAAAATCAATTCACTTGATTAATGTTTGCCGGCGCTAAAAATAATCGTGTTTTGATCGTTGCCCGATAAAAGATGCAATTATATTTATAAAGGCATTGTTAGCACAAAAAGTCTTGCAATGAGACACGCGCTTTGACCAGTCTTGCATACGCTATTGCTCGTCAAAGCCATGCTAACGGTAACGGGGAAACGAGATTGAAAAATGTATTAAAATGAACTAGACTTTCAGATTTTGCTTTAAAAGCATATTAGGGGTTTGTTTGTGCGGCCTGCGTGATTATGTGGTCGCGTTGTTTCAATGCTGTATTCATAATATTAAATGCCGCTGCAATTTAGAAATTAAAATGATTTTTATCATAAATTCATTTTAAACGCAATTTTTCCAGGATTGTGTGGTGGTCTTCTTAATAGACTAGAGTGGACTTTGTCTAGACGTTTATGCATTTTTATTTTCATAAAAAGCCTCGTCCACAAATTTAACCTATGGTACCTACTAAGTACAACGATATTATTAAAATTAAGATGTACTGTTGGAAAAAGAAAACACAAAATACACATAACATTTTCTACACTCAAAATAACCAAAGTGATCCAGCTGGGAAGATACTCAAGCAGTATATTATGTAAAAATATGAGTGTATTTCTTCGCCTAGTTTGCTATCAGGATGAAATCGTTCTATGAGGTAATTCCCCGTTGAATACTGAATGGTCGTAAATTTACATGGGCCGTCAGGACAAAATGAGCCTTCAGCATTTCGAATTTACACACCCCATTTTTATGATACCGCGATTTGCGAACGTGATTTTTAACAACAAGTTAAAATTTACATTTTATAACAGACAGCTGTGGTTTTATGATAGCTCGAATCGCTGGGGAAGTTTATTGGATGTACGATATAGCATTTTTACGAAGGGGACGTGGTTTAAGTTTAAACTCTGGCCCGGATTTGAGACCTTGCCTGAATGAGGAATTACGTCCGCGTGAGGTAGACGGTTCCGCTGCACGGCGCTGGAGATATTAAAGTTGTAAATTCGCTCCCAGAAGAATATTTTGCGAGGATTTTTGAACTGAACAAAATGTAGTGGTTAGTTTCGCGAATCCTTTCTAATCCCGTCGTTTATTTTACCTTTACGCTGATGGTTATGGACGGTTTCGGACTTCGTTCTCATAAAAAAGGCATAACAAAAAGGTCAAATATCAGACGCGTTTTCAGGTAGCTAGCGGAGAAAATTATACAAACAATAAACTTGAGATAGACTTTCTTATACATGTAATATTATCCATATATGTAAAAAGAGCTACCTTCTAAGGTCCCTGGAGTAATAAAAAGTTGAAAGTTTCACGTTCTTCGTGAATTTGATCTCGATACTAGAGACTAAGTTGCCTTCGGATTAGAGTACTTCGCTTTTATAACATGCTTCGAATTATGTGCAAAGCAAATAGCTTTTAACATAAACGAATCGAATTTAACATAAAATGTAAATGAAATTTTTTCGTTATATTGTGTTTGCTCAGGTTTAAGATTGATATTTGGTTTTAAATTTAAATTTGTTTTAATCGGTTTTTATCATCCTCTTAATTACTCTTTATAATCTGTTTAACGGCTGCGCAAAAGATTAGTTAATTTTTAATGGATCTGGCTTATGCTATATGGAATCCCGAACTTAATGTTGTGTACTTTCACGTTATTAATAGATGTAAGCAAAGAATCAAGAACAAATTATTGTACCTAATTAACTTTTTCATTTTTACGTAACGGTAGCTCATTGTAATTTCAGAAACAATAAGGATACATAATTAACTGCATGTCTTTAATAACCCAATAATTATTTAATAATTTCAGAGAATCACTGAATCTTGTCATTGTGGATCTGAAGAAGGATGGAATAATTACAAGACTCTGGCGGAAGTGGATGCTGTATATTAACAAGCCGCAATGCGAAAATAACAAAGAAAAGGTATGCGAAAACATGAAGTTTTTATTAATTTCAATTTAAAACATAGGTACCCAATTTTAAAAATCTTATCGTCTATTTATTAATTACTTAATTTTAAAGGTATCTTAAATAACATTTTCTTTGAATTCCAGGAATCAGAAATATCCGAAATGTCGCTGAGCCAAGTTGCTGGAATATTCTACGTGCTCGTCGGAGGTTTGGGTCTTGCCCTAGGAGTAGCTCTTCTAGAATTCTGTCACCACGGACGCAACGAAGCTGTACGAAGCAACGTGTCTCTAAGCGCTGCACTAAAAGCCAAAGCCAAGATGTCTTCCCGCTCTGATCGCAAGACGCCTCAACGTTCCCGCGACCAAGACAGACTTGGATGGAACGGAGCTGCGTTCGCTGGAGTAAGTAACACATACATTCCTTCATTTCCTCCCGCGCACGACTGCTCCGTCAGCGCAAACGAGCAATGTAAATGTTGACTCGATGCACGTACAACTTGAGCGACTACAAAGAGCACGTAGTACGGGGCGAGCGACCCGAGAGTTAATTAGCTTTAATGAATAGATAGGTAATGCAATATGCAGTTAACTGCACGTTAAATTGTTGTACTTGATTGAATTTGCTTGTCAATGTCATTGATTACTACTAGGGAATGCAATCCCGATCCCGCGGGATCCCGATCTCGCGAGATCTCGTGTAATTTTTCGGGATCAATCCCGACGCATCATATGACGAGATCCCGTTCGAGATTGACGGGATTGGGCGGCAGTGGTCAGCGACGCAACACACAACCACTCGGGGCGCAAGCTTTTAAATTTTTCCTAATTCCCTTGAAATAAGCTTATTGTTTTGATTACCTACTTTACCTACGTTAATTTCATTACAACCTGATTATTATTTAGTTGGTAAGATTAAATAATAAAGGTTTTTATTTTCTTTCGAGTAACATGTTATTTTAGTTAACCTCACCCATAAATTACGTCACGTTAATAGGGGGGGAGGGTATCATCTTTATGTGACATAATGTGACAAGGGGCAGGGGGGATCAAAAGCTTTGTGGCGTGACATAATAAAACGAAACGAAATTTGTACGTGAGCAAAAAACTTTGAACAGAAAATTTTT
>CAJQZN010039745.1:38463-66945 GCA_907164685.1 Colias eurytheme
TAAGCCATGCTATTATCTAGCTTTACACAATAAAAACTATGTCATTTACGTAATTTGGGCAGAGAATCAGTTTAATGAATTTATTAGTATACAAATTTGAAACAGCGCCATCTATGAGATTTCGTAAAAATCAAATCAATTTACATGTTAACACCACTGGACACAATGTTAAAAATTAATAATTTAAATATAATTATGTTATTTATTTATTTAACTCTTTAACCCATATCTTCCCTTCCCTATAAGGTGCGCTTATAATTCGTGTGAACTGTGAATATACTACATTTTTAAAAGTGAGGGTAGATGTTTATTATTTTAAGTCAAACTAGACACCATTACAGTTAATCTAATATTGATTGACGATTGTGTTCATTGGTTACATTTTTAAAAATCTTCGTGTTTTAAAAATTCGTTAACGAGGCGGGACTCGAACGAGCATTCTTTAGTGGTCGAATTTTTTCTATTCTTTATAAATTTATTGTTTATGAATTTATATTTATAAACAATAATACAAAAAGGTTAGTTCGTTGATAATTATTATTCCTTCATCATTTACATGTTGTAAGTAAAAATATACTTTGACTTTGACTCTTAATACTTTTGTTCAGTATTTACCTGTATGATTATTGCTTTGTAATTAATATATTTTCATGTCGTATACCTAATTAAAAACATAAGTTTGATGTGAAACTAGCTGGATTTATTTTTACACACTCACAGTCTTATATTTTGTGTTAATGTTAAAATAGTATTAATAGTGTACAAATCATAATATTTTTTCACAATTAAAAATATTTCCTTTTTTTGATGGTGTTGGCATCGAATTAAACCGCGCTGTCGTTTCGTTCACAAAAAGTGAAGTTATGAGGACCGAATATGTAGCCGCCTCAACTTACGGAAACGAGAGTAACCTGCGTTGTCTGTTAGTTATTGTATAGTCGAATTTAACGTTACATGGAAATTGGAATCTAATTATATGTATACTTATATACTTATATTAAATCTGTAGAGGTCAATTCTGTACATGAAATATATTTCCTAAATAACTATCACGAGGTGATTAGGGATCGACACTGACGCCAAAAATTTTTCCGTCTGTCTGTCTGTATAACCGTTATAGGAACACAAACTACTCGACGGATTTAAACGAAACTTGGTACAATTATTTTTCATATTCGTGAGCAGAGCAGTAACTCCATTTTTAAGCTTTCGTCGCGTATGCAACCTACGGGTTAAAGCTACACAGAAATCAAGTATGAAAGAAATGTTCTCCATATTATATAAAAAATATCTCCCGACATCATAAATGTCTATCTTTTATGGTTGAGCTTAGGAGTTCAAAGCTTTCTGATTATATTTGTCTACTAGCTGTGCCCGCGACTTCGTCCGCGTGGAATAGTGACCTATGACCATGGGCTCAGGGCAAGAATAATTGTTTTTATTTTCATGCTTCCACTCCCACGCCCACTCCAACGCCTTCCTACACTTCACAATTGGTACCTACCAGATCAAAGCCAGGGTAAGCGCCCCACCCAGCCCCACCGTGGCTACGCCCATGCTGAATTACTACTTAACATACAATTATTGAGTAAATACGTACTACCATAAATAATTATTAAAAGAATTGTTATTAAAGTTTCTTACTAAACTGAGCTAAAATACTTACGTACCAACTTATTAAAGAAAATCAAGAAATGAAATGCCTAACCTATACCAAATAGTTACTACATAATATTGTAATTAAAAATTATGATTAGTATATAATATCGAAAATCAAAAAAGAAATGCCTAACTAATTCTACGTAAAATTTATTTTAAATTATGTCATATTATTTTTTAGGAACCAGGGGGGGAGAGGAGCAAATTCTATTTCCTTCCTTTCTTAAATGGATGTTTTTAATAATGTATGGTGTAGCCACTGATCAGCTTAATCGATACTCAATTTTTATCAAATCCAGCAACAAATCCAAATTAGATGTTTCCTGTCTCACGCACGTAACTAAAGGCTGAAGAGAGAGAGAGGGAGCACGTAACTAAACCGTTTAATCGAAGAAAAGTGTATAGAAAAAGGAATAAATAATTTCATAAACTTCCCGACGATCTTTAAAAATAAATTATTATATCATTTTTTTCATTCCCACTTTTACCCCTATGTAGGTATAATAAGTGGATGAACCGATTTTGATACAATTTATCTAAGAACCAGCGTCGGAAAATATGCTGCCTTACAAAAAAAAAGCCGCATCTAATTCGGTTTACCTGTTAGCCTGCTACGGTGCCATAGACAGACACACACACACACACACACACAGAAATACATAGCAGTCAAACACATAACACCCGTATTTTTGCGTCCGGGGTTAAAAATATAATACGACATAATTTAAAGGACATTTTATGTGGAAAATTTACCTATTAGAAGTAACCATAATGTTAATTTGACCCCGCCCCCCCCCTACTACCTCAGCTTACCCCCAAACCCTTGGGGAATTTTGATATGATCATCTGGACATGTAAAGGAATAACTGTAGCGTATAACAGATAAATTACGTGATATCGTACACTGTACAGTGTACAATAGAATGCCTTAGCAAATGTTCGCCGTGATTACTTATAAATTGTCATAACTTTTTTATTTATGAACCGATTGACATGAATTAAACACTAAATGTTAAATGAAGATTACCACAATACATTAGTGAAAACCGCATCTAAATCGGTTAAGCCGTTTCTGAGATTAGCGTGCACAAACATACATACAAACAGACAAAAAAATTTTTAAGTACAGTTTTGGGTTCAAGATCGATTTAATAATAACACTTGCTAATTTTTTTCTACATTTTTTCATTGTACAGACATCGCTTTTCCACAATTTTATTATATGTATTGATGATGATGATGATTGATGATTATAACACTCTCAGTCCGTTTCAACTTAATTTTTATTCACTCGCATCAGTGCCACCTAAAAAATCTTTATATCGAAATTCGAGCAAAGCTAAGAAAATGAGAAATAAGAGTTCTCAAGGATCGTTAGAGGTAAGAGGCTTACTATTGACCGAAAACAACATGTGTTATGCCGAGAACCTGAAACCGCTTCACAACGAGAATTGCGGCTCACAGCTGACCGCGAACGGCATGTACTATCCTGTGAGACCGAAACCTTCACTGAGAGGGTATAACGTCTCACAGCTGACCGCAAATGGCATATTTTATCTCGATAATCTGAAACTTTTACTCAATATGAAGACCGTTTGACAAATGATAGGGTGCACCATAATATTATTCGATCTCTTGAAGATGAACATGAGCATAAGCAATGACTAGAGTAGGGACGCGAATATTACCATTATTTGAGACAAGATTATTTGAGACAAGTACGATTAATAAGTTTGTTTAATGAAAGATTAAGAATTGAAACTATTTGGTCTCTTGAAACGGACGAATAGCGAGAGGCCCGTCTTACTGTAGACAGATTTCGAGTCATAATGACTTAGAGGTAAACATAGAAGATCAATCTACGAATTCGGTGGTGTGGTCCGACAAATATAAAAGTGGGTTTGCTTATAACCTCACAATTGATTACAGATCATCTTCTGTATAGGCGATATTAACGTAGTATGTTCTTTTTGTAATGCTTTAAAGAGGAGTAAGGAGTCGGCTTTCGTTTGAAGATACACCAGAACCTTTGAAATCACTACTTTTAGAGGAACATGTGCAATCTAAACAGTTCTTAGACAATATTCGCTCTTATAGTAGTGCGTTTTAAATGATCCTTTGGTGCTCAACAATTATCAGAGGATCCTTTCATGCTTACTTTTAAGATACAAGGTCAAGTTTATCATTTGATAGGATCCCTTTTGCCTGAAGGCCAACCTAAGTTTCTTCAAATATATTTTGTATTCGACTACAACGAATAGTCGAATACAAGAAATCAATATTTCTCGAATTTAAAATATTACAATTTTTCCTACGGTAGGGCGACGAATGTATTTTCGCATAGTAACGGAGGGGAACTCACGGGGGGTCGAGTGACGCGGGCCACGTACCACAAACATGCTTAGTTTGTTGTACCGAGCGCGAAAGAAAGTCATCGTGTTTTTAGTAAAATTACTATGTAAACTAACGTAATTTAATACTTAGGTACATAATATATAATGATGCGCTCAAACTGTTAATCTACATTTAATTTAGATTATTATTTGAATTACTAAGTAATGTAGAATTTAAATCAAATTCACTCATGTTTTCCTCAGATTTTCGATGTCCTCCGATTTTAAGATTTTCTTATCAGAGTATTCAATTTTAATGTAGTTAATTTTTATAAGAGACAATTAAGAACATTCAAAAATAAAGTGTCACGTATTTTTTTTAAACGACGAATGACGAAAAACGACGTAATCGCGGACGAAGTCGCGGGCAACAGCTAGTTTAAAATATGTTTGATGATTTTAGTCTAATTATGGCAGTGTTGTTTTTAAATGTTAAATTAGCGGACTGCTCGTATTTATTGTAAGCATCCTAGACATGTTAAGTAAATAATAGATATAATGTAATAAAATTGTATGTTATATTTTTCATTTATCACTATCACTATTAATCATTTTTTGAATTGATTTATTGATTGAATATTACTATACCTAGCTTAGTTGTTAGAGTTATATTAAGATTTAAAAGCGACCTCCATTTAAAACAAAGCTAAAAATTTAACCTTTGGATACAACTTTGCTGTTTTGTTAACGTTGGCAATTTGAATATTATCCAATTGATTAATTTAATAATATTCAAGTTGGTCGAACTTCACTCTTCTTATACCAATGAATAGCTTGGAAAATAAAACTCTTAGTAAAATATTGATAGATAAAAATGATCTCAATAGAATTTTGAAGACCATATTTATTCGAGCAACAGAAGCATTCGATGTGCTGATTGATAAAGTTGCTTAGAGAATATTGAATGCAATAAATAATATTATTTTTCTTATTAAGTGATATGAAATAAATTCAATGAGCTTCAACTCGTTTATTCTAGGTATACAGTGCAGTAATATTGTGAAGACACGTGCAACACAAATTCAACTTTATTTTTAGTCAAGAGAGACTTTTTACCTGATCTTATTCAATATTTGAACGTAAGAAAATTAGAAAACGAAATATTTGGAAACTTTAATTATGATTAAAATTATAAATTTTATTATGATTAAAATAAGATTGTACTCCTTTGTGCAATGATAAATTCTAAAATATAGTATATTATATGTATATATGTATATATATATATATATATATATATATAATATACTAGATTTCCGCCCGCGGCTTCGCCCGCGTTTTCATAGGAAAACCCGCATAGTTCCCGTTCCCGTGGGATTTCCGGCATAAAACCCATCCTATGTGTTAATCCAAGTTACCCTCTATATGTGAGCTAAATTTCATTGTAATTGGTTCAGTAGTATTTGCGTGAAAGAGTAACAAACATCCATACATCCATACTTACAAACTTTCGCCTTTATAATAGTAGTAGGATAAAAATGGAAAATTATATTGCGGTCTAAATACTGTATAGAAAAGTTACACCTTCACTAAGAATACCTGTAAAACTGAAAGAGGAAAATAAACTTCTACTTCCAAGCTTCTAAGCTTGTGAGAAGTCAAAGTGAGAAATAAAGTTTTCTTACCACGGAAAACCATCAAAGTATACGTTCCATTTCCTCGCTTCGGGACTTTACATTCAATTCAATATCAATATATCGTATTAAATTGTGTGTATTTTCGAAATAGACTATTAAGAAAATATGAAGCGTAAAACTAAACGGCATTTATGTCGTTTTACAGGAAAGTGTAGATGCACTGCCAGTTTCAATTTTTAAGCGTCATTTGTTCTGTGTATTTGTTGCAGTTTGCGTGAAATAAACAATAATATAATTATGATAGATTGTAATTGGATTATAAGAACGTGGAAAGGATTCAGTAACTTTTTGAAGTAAAACTTCTTTGAGCGCGTTGGGAGTAAAATTAAAATTTCAATACCGTCACGTCATGGAGTAGAGCGACGATTTTGGTATCTTTGAATTTTGTTAAAGAAGTTACACACAGGTGTGATCCGGCACACACGCTCTCTTTTTAAATCTTATTTTCAATAGAACCTCTACGGCTCCGAAATAAATGGTTTCGGAAGAGCATTAGAATCATTGTTAATAATAATGATTTTCAAAATGACCAAAAACCTACTAAAGGAGAAAGCACCATTAGAAAAATCTTAAATTTAATAACTGCTATTCCACTAGAGTAAAATTAATTACACTAACCAAAACTTTTACTAGGCTTGTACAATTTAAATCAACATACTCAGATGAAGACGATCCGGGACGTTTGTACAAAAGATTATCTGACAAACTTGCTCGCTTGAGTTACAAACTTAGTTAGTGTGTACACTACAAACTACTAATTGATAGCTCCGCTTGTAAGAGCTGAAGTACGTACTATGAAAATATTAATACAAACTTTCATTTTAACGTAGTTTTTATCTGAGCAAAAGTTAAGTCGGTAATACGAAACGAGTACCTATTGAGTTTGGCTTAAGATGTTTTTGTAGAAATATTTTTAAAAGGTGTTTATGATTATAATTTATGAGAAATATGTTAGATAAAAATATAATGTATTTATTATGATGTGTTTGTTCAAAGCTAAAGTGATTGCAGAATATAAACATATTATGTTTATATTCTGCAAAATTAAACTATATTATTTGATAATGTTCAACGGCTGTTTCTATATTATTATTGCTTATGTCTGATATATTTAACTATTAAAATAATATTATAAAGCTGAAACAAAAAAAAAATCTATGAGTATCTTATGCTATTAGAAAGCTCAGGAAATCTTCACCGAGTACCATGGCACAGAATACATAATAGTAGCTAAACGCTAACCATGGACTATGTGCTTTATTTCACGGATGAAACTGAGTAAAGTAAGTAGTATAATATACGATTTTTTAATCTTTTGCAATATATTGCATTTATACATTTACGTTCAAACGAACCACAATCAGCTATAACAAATTAACAACAACGTATAAAATTAATCTGGTTAATACGAAACACGCGAGCAATCGTATAAAATATCTTGAAACCATTAGACTTATGAACATAAAAGGGTTAAAACTGGGCCAAGAACATTCTTGACTCAGGTAAAAATACAATTATAATGTAGGTACCGTTCTTTGTTCCAAGCATTATGGGTACCTACTTGAGTACAAAGCAATTTTGCATTGCTACGAGATATTCGTATTAAATACAGTTATTATTTTGGAAATTCATTCGATATAATATTTCGGCTATAATATATATTTTTTGATATCGATAATAATTGAATTATAATTCCAGTAAGATTGAAATTATAATACAGCACAATTACATTACATTATAACAATTACAATACAGCACAATTACATTGGTTTTACGGTCTTCAATCTAATAATTTAAAAATACTGAAGTAATCATTTTATACGCCTTGTATGGTATTATACTATACAATTAGGTACTAATTTCTTATACTTAGTATACTTTGACTTCATGTCAAGATTTGATTCCTTAGGACTTTTGCTGCATTCAATCTCAAATGTATAAAGATGAAAATAGACTCAACATTAATTATTTAATAAAGTAGAAGCACTTTAAAACTGATTTATTAATCGGAACTAAGTTTCAGTTTGTACTTCAAAGAGAGTTTCTATAGAGAGAGTTTCTATAGAGAGAGGCACAGCAATCACGGTATCCCGAAATAACTTTTATTTCATTTGAAATATATTTTATTTCTTGTGTTTATGTTTATCATACTTTTACATTATACTTTATGAATAGTTGTCCCTTTTATACACTTTAAGGAGATAGATATCCTTAGTTTTATTGGATTTTCCATATGAGATTTAGAAAGTGTGCGTCATTTTTAACTTTATTCATATAAACGTCTCTGTTTGTTTTTAAGTACACTACGTCTCTTTCAAAGATGGCTTATTTTAATTGTAATTAGCAATTGTAAAAATTTGGTAATATTTTTTTCTTAAAATAGCGTATCCTTTATTTCTTAGCCGTCCTCCTACATAAAATATTTAAATTTAAAACACAATTAAGCTTTTTTGTTCATAAAATAAATAAGCAAAGCTGGCAGCCATGTATTAATTGCCACAATTATTATCTATGGCTTTTTAAAATGTGCCATCCATTAACTAAATTAAAAACCGGCCAAGTGTGAGTAAGACTCGCGCACGAGGGGTTCCGTACTATCATCTATGATAGAAAATCATTTATTGTACCTATGTATGTGTATTTGTTTTGAATAATATTTTTTAAGTATTTGTTGCAATTGTGGCAACGGAAATACATCATTTGTGCAGCTTTCTAGTTCACACGGTTTGTGAGAGACAACCTGGAGACAGACAGACAGTGGAGGCTTAGTAATAGGGTCCCGTTTTATCCTTTGGGTACGGAACCCTAAAAAGACGTTTCATTTTATCGTTTAAATTATACTACCAAGTGGGTGTAAAATGGCGTTTATTAAAGGGAAAGTTATAATTAGGTCAATCGTGATGTAAAGGAATTGCTATGTGCGATTATTTCATAAGTGTTGCAGTGACCTTTGCACATGCATTCAGGTACATTTGAATAGTCTGAATGACGCTTTGTTTTAATGAATACTGAAAGAAATGGCCGGTGAAATGAAGTACTTGATACAAAGAATTTGAATGTGAGAGCTCATTTTGGAATGTGGGTCACGCTCTTAGCGAATTTGTAAGTGTCGAAAGTTAGGGGGCATAATTATAGCACATAATAACGTTTTTTGTATAATTCCTAATTGTCCTCTTGCTTCTTTTACATAAGGAAATTTTCTATAATATTTTAGAATAGTATAGAAAATTTAAAAAATAATGGTTATTTACATTTACACAGTTTAAATCAAAGTTGCTTAACGGATTATGATGCGGTTTTTTTATAATGTAATATTATTTAGGTATTTATTTTATTTATTAGACAAAGCTGGCGAATACGCGGGCGGAAAGTAAGTTATTTATAAATCAAAATATTATAAGTAGAAAAATATTGGGTACTATACGTATCTAATATCTATATTAAAAAGGATTTAAAAGTAATAATAAAATTTAAATACCTTAGTAATTCAAAGTCTATAATAGTTTAAATTGGAAAATGCATTAGTTATTTTATGCAGCAAATGGAAAACTTTAGTAGTTGTTGAGATAAACTTTGCTGTGAAGTTAATCCTTCAACTTTTGAGTTAAATAATTTAAGGTTATTGAATGAAGTACTACCCGTTTTAAACATTTATTTACTTTCATTTGTTTCATACCAAAAGAAAAAGATAATTAAATAATAATAACATTTTTGCAGTATCCTTCAGGAGAGCCAAAAGTGGGTGTAAGTTACTAATCCAATGTGCACATGCAAACTACAACACTATACAATAAAGCGTATGCTCATTTTCACATTACAGGAAAATTAGTACCTAGTATTCACACATCTATTGCAATTTACAGACTTAATTTATAAAACTTTTTCACTCCAAAAGTATAAATCGCTAGCTAAATTAAATCCATACTAATATTATAAATGCGAAAGTAACTCTGTCTGTCTGTCTGTTACTCAATCACGCCTAAACTACTGAACCAATTTGCATGAAATTTGGTATATAGTTATTTTGATACCTGAGAAAGGACATAGGCTACTTTTTACCCCGGGACATAGGATAGGTTTTATTCCGGAAATCCTACGGGAACGGGAACTATGCGGGTTTTTCTATGACTGCGCGGGCGATGCCGCGGTCGGAAAGCTAGTCTACTATCTATATAATTATATATAAAACTCAAAGGTGACTGATATAGTGATCTATCAACGCACAGCTCAAAACACTGGACGTATCGGGCTGAAATTTGGCATGCAGGTAGATGTTAGGACGTAGGCATCCGCTAAGAAAGGATTTCCCGAAATTCTTGCGGGAACGGGGAAAAACGGGGATGCACGTACAAAGTCGTGGGCGGAAGCTAGTATAAAAATAAGTCGGGTTTTCCTTCCTGACGCTATAACTCCAGAACGCACGAACCGATTTCCACGGTTTGGCATTCGTTGGAAAGGTCTCGGGCTCCGTGAGGTTTATAGCAAAGAAAAGGTGTCTCTGGTGGCGAAACGGAGTTCGCCCGGTTTGCTAGTAATCATATAATATTTGTAAACATTCTCTTAATAACGCTTGTGGTGATAATAATTGAGGCTTTTTTTTTCAAGTGGGGAAATCTTGCCTAAGATACCCACGGCTCCCGGGGAAGGAGCCGTGGGTTATGTCGGATTTCTACCGACTAAAACCCCACCGTGTACCAGCGCGCTGCTTTAGACGGGATGCGGGTACACATTCGCAATCTTCCGCATGCCCCGCCCAGCAGTTGCCCGTTTCCAGGCCCTCCGCCACTTGCCCGTTTCCAGGCCCTCCACCAAATGCCCATCCCGGGGTGGCGCAAGCTGTACACGAGCTCACGCCACCCGCTCGCCGATGATGGATTGTTCCCCGTTCAGGCTAAAAATTCACCAAGTTATGAATTATTAATTGAATTGTCATGAAAGGATTGTTTGTAAAATCATATACAGTTGTAGTGCAAATATCGTTTTGTATACAGAGAATGGTGGAATTAATAATGTAGTACATATGAGCAGTACATGTACTAGTATTTGCTGAACATCGTGTACTCAGGGTAAACTTTGCTCGTACTAGGCTGAATTAAACTTCGACTGCTCTAGCGGCTGACCCCTCAAATATTAAGCAAGTCGAGACATTTTGCTCTTAAGTATATAAGGACGTAACTAGTTTTTTAATCCGCAGTGGAAGATTTAAATATTTTAACTAAATTAATATAATATAATTGTATGTATTCATCAAAAGTGTTATGATACTTATCATAAAATGAGAATATTTTAAAATATTTATGATTTTGATTTTATTTACACTGGTAGAAAGCGAAAATTAGTCCTGAGCGATGTAGCCTATGTTTTTATCCGACTTATAAAAACAAAATGAGGAGGGCCGTTTGCCTGGACGTATTTTTTTTTTAAATATTGATTTAAAATTATATCGTAAGTTACGATATAATTATAAATTATATTGTTACGATATGTTAAATTATATTGTTTAATACACATTTAAAATAGTAGGAAAATGTCCAAAGCAGCCGATACCTTAATTGTTTATAAAGAAGGTTAATTAATGAAATCGATGTAAAATATAAATTTGCCCGTACAGTCTGTACAGTGTATAATGTAGATTTGCTTGCGTGCACTTATCGCGTTGCCGCTCCCCATTCCATTCCCTATTAATTCACACCCTAGCTTTATTAAAAACTACCCTTTCACCACGGTTCTACCTTGACTCAGAATAAAATACTTAATTATTTTTTAACAAAAAATTTAAACCACCATAAAATTGTCAGAACTAAACCAAATTTAAATGAAACCACGTCATGACAAGTACCAGTTTTCGATTTTAAAAAATTATTGTCAAAATCGCTCCAAATAGAAAATGCTGAGATACCAACTAAACCCAAAAAAAGAAAAAAAATACAGTCGTAATGCTGCTTATTGGAAGTCTAAATCAAGAAAGAAAAAAAAGTCTATCTAATAAAAATAGGTATTTTTATTAGATAGACTTTTTTTTCTCTATTTCTTTATCAAGAATAATAATTATACTATAGCTACACTGGAAATGATTTAAAAAACATAAAATTTAAAAATTAGTTCGAGAAGTTTTTGCTGCTGTTTAAAATATTAAGGTACATTTCTGTAATGATATACAAGACTCCTCGTTAAATCACGACTGGTTGCTCTACATTTCAAAATAATATAATAAAAATGTCATCTTAAATAATATTTATATATCCAATTTCTATAAATATAAACTGAGTCACAATTATATGAGTCAACGTTTGAGAACATCAACAAACATAGATATTAACTACATAATATATTATGTACCTATTATTAGTTTTGCTGTAATACATGTCATGATTTTTTTTCTTGCACATAGGAAATATTGCATGGTATTAAGTTAAAATTTGCATAATGTTTGCTTTGCTAGAATAGTATTTCGCCATAGTTTTATTTTTTGCATTGGTTCTATAGGAAATTATACGAACCGAGCGAGTGATAATTATACAACTGAAATAAAACCTCTTTAAATAATTAAAATAAATTCTTATAAAAAACATTCATATTTTTGAAAATAAATTCATATCAATTACAAATCTAGATAATGTATGTTAACATTTTTTTACAATTTATGTGCATTCGTGCAAACCCAAATACAAGAAAACTGTGTTAATAAATCGGTACAGGATATATAATATCTTTAAAAACACCCAATTATTCAGACCTCTCTCCATTGCCAAAATAGTCTTCTTATATTCAGTCTTTTTAAAAGCCGGACATTTTTTAAACAAGCAAAGCAAACTATTTGAGTACACTCACTCTTTTTTATTTCTCGACTTTATCTCTATAATCGTAACGAATTCGTAAAACTGGTTCATATGGAAGTGTAGCTAGAAATACTATGCAATTACCTTTACCGTGGTTCGTTCGTCAGTTGGCATATTCTACGAACATTTTGTATAGAATATACCTAGTGAGTCGACTTTTATTCGCAAGGCTTGAATAGACGCGTTGTTGTATTTTAATCTCCCTCGTCAGACCCCAACTCGACATAATAAGCTGCTTTGTAATTTTTGTACTATTTTGTTTGGTTTCAGGAACATTAAGGTAGAATTTACTTGTTTTCTATTAACGTTTTGACCCTTTTAATTAGGGGTATTATGTGCCATTTCATAACGTTTCATTTTAATATAAATAAATTTTAATTACTCTAATTAGCACTGTAATTACTCAAGCACACATAGACAAACACGAACGAACAGACACGCACACAACATTACGTTATTTAGCTCGAACGCGAGTTTTAAGAACTATTATAAGTAGGCATAAAAAGAAATCATTTAAACCTTACATTACGAGGCACGTAAATCATAAAATACCGTGTTGTTCCTCACAATTTTAACATTGATAAGTGGTCTGATAAGTAAAGTCTAAAGCAAAATGTTACTTTAAGGCTATTTTTCTAGAATTTCTCGAATAAAGCTTTCGACTTGCACGCAATTCCAATTGTGAACATTTTAAATTGTTTTAAACCGGCGACGTTAATAAAAGTAGAAAGTATTTAAATGCTATTTTATTAACACTTCATAATTATTATACGACACGAATAATATAATACTTGTATTAATCATAATGTCAAACCTCGAAATATTTTATTAAATTAAGTGATTACGAACGTTTATAGTCCATTGTTCTTATAAAAAATACGTAGATATTACCAGGCTTGCGTTTTTAAAATAATTTAATGTATATAAATATAAAATTAATACTTATTCATAATATAATAAAATATATAAATTTGAATCCATACTAATAATATTATAAATGCGAAAGTAACTCTGTCTGTCTTACTCAATCACGCCTAAACTACTGAACCAATTTTCATGAAATTTGGTATAGAGATATTTTGATACCCGAGAAAGGACATAGGCTACTTTTTATACCGGGAAAATGACGCAATCCCGGAAATCCCACGGGAACGGGAACTATGTGAGTTTTTCTTTGACGGCGCGGGCGAAGCCGCGGGAGGAAACCTAGTATTATATAAAAAAAAGAAAGTCATTCTATATTATTATGTACAACAATAGGCTAATCTACTTGGGCCGTCTAGAAACGAGTGTGATCTTTAATATTATTATATAATTTACCTTTTAACTCAAGAATCAGTGGCAAAATAAAAATAGATTGGCATTTAACAGTTCTTTAAATTGATTGACAATTTACATGCAATAAATTTTAAAGTAACATTTCACGCTAACTTGTGATGTAGGTTACTCGTGCATTCATTTGATTAGCTTTGGTTAATTCTGCTTCTCAATAATTCAGTTAAAGCTGTCTCTTTAAATGAATTTACCTTTTTAAAGATTGAAAATTGTATGCTAATAATCTATTTAGTTATTTTATTAGTTATCGAACATACAAGATTTCTCAAATAAGTTATAAAAATAATATTTCTGATTTTACAGAGTTATTGAATCTAATGAAATAAGAAACTGATTTGATTTTTTCAAATTAAAATCCAATATAATGCGTCATAAGTAAAATAACTTAATAATAAATAAATCGTATCAAATATACGAAGTAATTAAAAGTTGCTCTACACCCGAAAATTTGATCTCAATACAACTTTTATAAGTGTAGCGATGATCGTATCGTTAATTACGTTATTATTATAGTTCTATTTATGATCTCTAAATGGCACAGTTGAAAAAAAACCTCTTTTCCCTATGACTTGTTTCCCATTGTTTCCTCTTGGTTATAATAGTTATCTAGTGAAATAATTGCATTCATCTACTAGAGTCTAGAACCTGTGCAATATACGATCCCACTTACAAACCGAATTTGTCAAGGAATATACTAAACTACCTAACAAGCGGTCGCAGCTCAAATAGACCTTTACAAACCAGTCCTAGTCAACGTGTCTAAGTGCAATCGCTAAGGTCCATAGTAAATTGATCACATTTAACATATCACCCTCGATACATCTCTCTATGCTTCGCTATGAATAGCTTTGACGTGTGTAATCTGTCATCATTTGTCCAAGTTCACCTTGTGATTGTATTGGGATTATCTATACTATCTTTCTTATTAAATGAATCGCAAAATGTGTTGGTAAGCGCATAACTCGAGAACGGCTGAACCGATTTCGATAATTCTTTTTTTATTATATTTCTTGAAGTACGAGGATGGTTCTTATGTAGAGAAAACATAAATATTATGTACCACGGGCGAAGCCGGGGCGGACCGCTAGTAGTATTACATAATATAGTGTACCCCAGTAAATAAAGCTTTAATCTCGCACTAAATTTTCGATCTATTAGTATCCTACTAATATTATAAATGTTAGAGTGTGACTGTGGTTTGTGATGATGATGTAGGTAAGTTTTAAGTCCTTACGAAAAAATTACTGGACGGATTTGGAGGAAATTTCACAGTAATGTAGGCATCAGAACACATGATCTATATAAATATTTTATATTGCAAGTTCGTCCGCGAATTAAATAAATAAATAAATAAATATTTCAGCACAATTTTCACACACGGCACAATCTGATCCCATACTAAGCTTTCGCTTGTGTTATGGAAACCAGATGGCTGATAAACATACATATATAATTTTTAAATAAATACTTGTATAGATAATTAACACCTAGACACAGAGCAAACATCTAAACACAAATATTCGCCCCGGGTGGGAATCGAACCCACGACCTCTGGCTTGGAAGGCAGGGCCACTATATATTATACCAACCAACCCAACTGGTCAGTCAGAAACCACGCAGCACAGCTAGGAATATTATCTATATATATAATAAAACTAAGTCGATAAAATGTGCGTGCCGATAAAACTTAAAAAGGAGTCCCGACACGATAAAGGGACTTATGTGGTGTGATAGCCCTTTATCCCCCCTCGAACAAGAAAGTTCCCGTTTTAATCTAAAGGGCATGTTTTTAAAGATATAAGGGACTTTCCGACCATTCAACTTGGAAATTAAGTGCAGTGGCGCCATCTGTTATCGAATATTTGAACTTCGGAGACTATACACAATAGTCATAGTGTATTATAGTCTCCATAGTTGTGAGCCATTGCAGCATGTGTAGTAGTGGCGCGAAATAGAAAATTCCAATTTCAATAAAATCTTAAATTTAAATTTTGTGTATTTAGACGTCATTATTTAACGTATATTTTGGAGTTAAAGCGACATAATTTTAGTTATCCAAATTAGTTCTCAAAATATTTAAAAATTTAGGTTTTTAAATTTCGTGCCTTTACTTCATACGCTACCGCTACAGAAGCTAGAAAGTTCCCGTTTTAATCTAAAGGGCGTGTTTCTAAAGATATAAGGAACTTTCCAACCCTACATAGTGGCGCCATCTGTTATCGAATATTTAAACTTCATTCAGGACAACGATTGTTTGGGTTGAATTTCCAAAAGCGTTGCGAGCAATTGTAGCATGTGTAGTAGTGACATGAAATTTAAAATTCCAATTTCAATAAAGTCTTAAATTTAATTTGTTGCTATAATAAAGTTATTAAATTTTGTGTATTTATACGTCATTAGCTAACTTATATTTTGGAGTTAAAGCGACATAAAATTAGTTATCCAAATTAGTTCTCAAAACATTAAAAAATTAAGGTTTTTAAATTTTGCGCTTTTACTACAAATGCTACCGCTATAGAACCTTTTATTATGGCGGACGATAATGACCAGAATACTCTAGAAGGTGTGAGAGAGAAAATATTTTCAAATTTTCTCGAATATTCTAGAGCCTAGCTCTCTGAAGTGTCTCTGAATATACAAGAGCCCGGTGTCGCTCACCAGAGTTAGTTTAATTTGAACAGCGAAAAACTTCCCCACTGAATTTCTAAACTCTTTACAAGTACCAGGAATGCCATTACACTGCCTTCGTCTGAAAATTGGAACTCCAATCATACTACTCAGAAATCTCAACTCCCCAAAATTATGTAATGGAACTAGAATGATCGTAAAACAGCTATCGAATAATATCATTGAAGCTGAACTTATTTCTGGGAAGACCAAAGGACAGACAGTATTTATACCTAGAATACCTCTGATCTCTTCGGAATTGCCATTTCAATTTAAAAGACTGCAGTTTCCAATAAAATTAGCCTTTAGTTTTACAATTAACAAAGCGCAAGGACAAACTTTAAAATAATGTTGTGGCATTAACCTCAAAGAATCCTGCTTCTCTCACGGTCAGCTATATGTAGCTTGCTCAAGAGTAGGAAATCCGAAAAAATTATGTATATATTATACTCCGGACAATAAAATGAAAAATGTTGTTTATAAACAAGTATTGTAAATAATGAGAAAATGTTTTCAATAAACTTTTTTTTTACTTTTTACGTCATAGTTTATTTTTTTACTTCGACTCTACCACGTCATCTCATATCAACTCCCGGGCGAAGCCGGGTTTTTTAGCTAGTTATTATTATAAATTAATGCGAAAGTTGGTGAGGATAGATGTATTTTTAACTATTTAAGGATATATGTATGTTGGTAGCTCTTTCTCGAAATATCTGCTAAACAGATATTGATAATACTTAGCAGGGATGTAGCTTTTTACGAAAATAACACATGATTTATAGAAATGGATTTGCCCGCGGATTCTTACGCGCCGCAAAATCATGAAATAGGTAGTGTTGGAAATAGCAGTGAATTAATATTTGTACCTAAATGTAGATTCAATAGCTTAAATGGAAACGTGGTTGGATATAATTATTCGGTTTACTTTGCATTGATTGACGGAACAAGGATTAATTCCGTATTATATTTGGATCGGTTATTTGGTAGTCATGCGGATTTCCAATTCCCCTCATTAGCTGGATGCGGTTGTTAAATCGTTTTCATTTATTTACCTAATTATGTGTTTGTTTTCATATTCATTTTTATGTAATAATTTCATATTTATGTAATCAATAAATGCCAAAAAGTGCGTTGTTGTGACGTCGCTATTGAAACCAAACATCCACCAAACATATTATTTATTTCTCAACGATATCTAATGAATTAATTCTAGCCAAGAAGAGTAAAGATGAATTAATTTATATCAAAAAAGGGTAAAAACATGGTATAATTAAAAGTTGAATTCTTAGCCATAATATAAGAGAATATTTTAAAAGACCACTGCAAACAAAAACTGTTTAGTTTTGGGTTTTATGATATAATAGATGAAAAGTATGTATTAAATCCAAATTATATTTATTAAAAAGATCGCGTTATTTCAATTAACAGAAAGGAGTGAATGTGCAGTACATTCAATACTGACAATAATTGCATGTTTAAAGAAAGTACATTCAATTCATGTTAAAAATTAACCCTATAGAGCAAAACTATTAGAGTAAAAAGATTTTCGAAAATCGTTTCTTGTATAAGGCAACCATAAAATATTATATTCAACAATTTGTATAGAGCTCATAAATAGGATAAATTCTTTATATCTATGTCTTTTGACATTTTTAAAAATCTACCTTAATATTTTTAAAGAGTAAGCATTTTTCTATCTTCTTTGTTAGAGAAAGTTAATTCTTTGTTACCGGTACAGTTTTTAATCTGGCACCTAACCAAAGTATAAATAAACATAACCTGGAACAATATATTGTATTACGTAATCTTCTATGTTATAATTAATTTCTAAAAGAGCTGTATTATATTTGTGTACACTAATATTATAAAGAGGAAAACTTTGTTTGTTTGTTTGATTGTAATGAATAGGCTCATAAACTACTGGACCGATTTTAAAAATTTTTTCACCATTCGAAAGCTACATTATCCACGAGTAATATAGGCTAGGTATATATTATTATCACGCTAAGACCAACAGGAGCGGAGCCACGCGGGTGAAACCGCGCGGCACAGCTAGTTTAAATCATTTAAAAATAATACATCGTGAGGTGGGAAAGAGACTTGTATAATATTATGTAAAAAGTTCAGGGATTTTTGTATCGAAATGGTACACTAATGCCTAGTTTCAAGAACTAATTGGTATATGATAGAATCATTTTTAGTTAAATACAGGTTTCATGTTTAAATTGAGGTTATTTTATGAATACTTTATTATAGAGAATGTGTTTTTAGACTTTAAATTAGTCGCTATCCTATCATAAAATCAAACACTATCTATAAAGTACTGAGTTACATCAATAATATAGAAATTACCCACCCTTTGTTCTATTATATTTTTACTGGAAAATTTCCAGGCTTTAAAAGTAATATTTACAGATATTTCTATGAAATAAATTACAGTGAGCTATTGAATATTCCCAGAAGGGGTGGATAATTTCTATTACCAATGTATGACTTTTCAATCTATTCATTTGATAAGGCAAATATCATCTGAATACATTTCCATTCATTGGGCAATAGAAAGTAATAAATAAAAGTACTTACTTTATAACATACGTACAAAACTTATTCATAATATCAATATTTCACCGTTAAAGGTTTCACGTATTATTGGGAGGCATATTTTAGAGTAGTATAATTTCGGTATATTTAAAAGCCGATCTATAAATAATATTTTCCAGATGACTGATTTATATACCTAAGCCACCACGACGTTCTACATAGGTATTGACGTCGCTTGTCGCGATCGATAAAAAAAAACTTAAATCTTATTCTATACAAGTTCTATACAAATCCATAAGCAGGAAGTCTAACTACCTAACTCTATAGTCTACTAGTGATCCGCCCCGGCTTCGCCCGTGGTACCTACATGTTTCAACTATCCTATCCCTCAAGTTGGATCGAACTGTACATGGTGTGCGAATTTTATTATAATCGGTTAAGTGGTTTAGGAGTCCATTGAGGACAAACATTATTAAGATTAGGATAGTAGTTGGTACATTACGCAATTACGCATTAATCATCTATACGTTATCTTAATCAAATCAAGTGGCGTAATTCCCTATAATCAAACATTATTAGTAATAATACAGCACTAGATCGAACGTCTTCTCGTAGACGTGATAATAGGATTATCAATCGGTATGCAATTGACCCATTTGGCTTGCTACTTCCCTTTGTATATGTGCAAATTAGGTCTACTGTGTACAGTTGTAGCAAGCAAATTGTTCGTTAAATTTGCAACTATGTTACCACACTATCCGAATAGAAATTGGCTCATCAAGCTTGCTACTCTCCACGATTGGACATCTCGTATCAAAGAACAGACATTTCAAAGCATTATCAGTTCGCTTTGAATCATAGTAATATTGATAGTGAGTACCCTGCGAAATGGAAAATGGCACTGAATGCCTTTCTTAAGCTTCTCGGAAGGGATATTTCTATTGACAGTAGTCACAGATCTTTCGATTTATATAGCTTGTATTCTTGGAAATTTTAATGATTTGTTTGGATATAAAGATGCAGAAGTGTTTAAAGAATGCTGATGTTATAAAATATTATGAAAACAACTAGTTTTAGCGGTTTATTATTACTTTTTGTCCAGTTACAGCTATTAGTTGTTCAATGGTTTTTTGGTGAACAAAATCCATTATTTGATTTACTGCTTTTGTTCTACATCAACAAGCAAATAGAGAAATGCGATTATTCATTCTGCTTTGAGCATGACACCGTACATTCATTTGAAATTTAACGCTTTGGCCAACGCGTCGACAAGTTCGTAATTGTTGTATTTACTATTTAGTTCGTTTATTTGCGTTCGGATTCAGATGGGAAAGCGTCATATTTATTATTCTGCTTTAGTTTTGTATGCTCATAAAGGATATACATATTATTTTGAATCAGTCAGACTTGTCGGTTATTTACAGTAGTTATAAACTAGTTATTGTATTTTTGGTAACTTGTAAACCTGTGTTCTAAACACATATAAAAAAACTTTTCATATATTTTTCAATTATCCCAAAAAACTTGTATTTGTATTTGTATTACAAATAAACCTACTTCTTTCCAGCTGGAAGCTAATTCAAATTGTTGTTCTTTCTATGAACTTATTACTAAAGATACAATCTATTGACGTTAGGAGAATGACCACGGGTGGTATCGGTAAAATTTTAGTTGTGCCACGTATTCGTGATATTGTTAATTCCTATTTGTATATATAATATAATGATCATATTTATCACTATTAAGTCGTAATTATACCGAATAAATATAAATAAAAGTAAAAGTTTTTGTTTTGACACATATATCTAACTCTCTTACAAGCGTCCTGCGTCATGTGTCATTATGTTCGACGCATTGTTCGACGTTATTTATTTTGAAATAATGTTTATTACGATTTACTTTTCACATTTGTCTTGTAAATTAAAATATTACCTATGTAATAAATGTAAAACTTAACGTTCATCGTTAGTTTGAACTCGATAAAGTATTTTTTTAAAGTGTTGAATAACACTATTGTTTTATTTTTATTGTCGCGAACTGCGGCTTATTTACATAAAAACTTTAATCGTTTCTAAAAGTACTAACATCAAGCTTTAAATTAAGCTATATTTCATCTTGACACAATAAGTTTGATTACGATACCAAGTGCCATAGTCACTTGGGCAATCTCCTTTCAAAACAACAACCAAATACGTTCGTAGCACTAACAAAAGAATAAAGATACATATTGCCAAAAGAACAAAGCAATCTAGAACCCATATGGACGTTTCCAAAATTCATTCTTCCAAACAAAATTGCAAGCGGTTCAAATTAACAAGCCCCTGCAGGATGTTAACAAGGTCCAATGAATCCGAAATGGACTTATTGGATACGCTGTTCAATTCATAGCAATTGTTCGCTTACCTATGCCCAAGGGCTACGTGTTGGTTTCTATCAATTATGGATTGGGCGAATCTATCTATTTACGGTTCACGCCAATGTTGGAAATAAAGTGACTTATAGGTTCTGTATAGCAATGCAGGATGCATTCGAATGCATGTGCTGCTAAATAATTTATAAAGATTTACGAGCTGAGTGGAGATATGAGAAATGGATATTATTAATAAATCGAAAATCAGCGTACCTGTGATATATGTTTTGTGGACGTAGCGAATATCATTATATTCATATTTAGTACGTGTAGAATGTTAAGATATAGGAAATTATAACATTAACGTATTTTTACAATTATAAAAATAATTTAAAATTACCTTAGTAAAAATATACTTACTAAAATAAAACAATATAAAAAATCCTAATATTTCATAAGAGACGAGTTTCGCGTATCGTTAAGAAACCTTCGTGTAAAAATCTTAACTATTTTTGGTACCCGCATCTCACGGAATCCGGGCTTTGTAAGCTGTTTAACTAATCAAGGTAGGTATAGTGATATCAAAGTTTCCCGTTCTTCATTATCTGACGAAGTTCCCGCTAAGTATGTTATAGTATCAGTAACTAAACATTACGATGTTGATTTACTCGAAATTCTGAACTAACAATTTTCCATGTTCTCGACTTGAGTTGACTTCTCAATCAATGACTCAACTATTTTGAATAGGAAACTAAAGTTCGTATTATTCAAAATAGTTAAGCCTGTACTGTAGAGTATTTAACTATAAGGCAAGGTTGGGAAATTCATAAGGTTTTAGTTGGGAACATGGTTGATTGTCTTGTTAAGGTTTCTCGTATAATTATTGAATTATAACAAGGGTTTGAAGTTATGTTTGTTTATTTTGTTTAGAATAAAGGGTTTTATGTAATGAGTTGTATTATACTTGAAATGTATTCTTCGACATTTTGACGTCATTCATTTTTCATTGTTCAGTTCAGGAGAAGTTAGCTTTCAAATTTGTGTAAAACGTGTTTGTAAATTATTATGAATGTTATTATTATGAACATGCAAAAATAAAATTGGTTTTCTAATGTACCTACTATGTTCTCCATGTTCAGATTCCCACATGACATTCAGAAAAAAATAAGATGTCCAAGACTAAAACGTTCGGCAATATAATATGAAACTTGCTTAAGCCTTCTTGACCACCTTTGTGGATTATGTCCTTTATGAGATGCCTGTGTCCCTGCCAGCAGTGGAAACTAATATAGTCTTAGTAAATGATAAGACAGTACCTTACTTTTTTGAGAGCAGTTTATGAAAAATATATAAAAATATATATACTCAGGGCTAATTTTTCAATCTATGGTGAAAGAAATCATAACAACCATTTCAAATTTTGTTCTAATCTATACTTAATATTTTTTACACGGTCGTAAGAGACGCTATGGACAGAGACTGGTGGAGGTAAATCATCCGCTCCAGATGCAACCCTGACCACGATCCTCAGACATGAGAGACCGACAAGAGAGAGATATACCTACTTAATATTATAAAGCTGAAGAGTGTTTATTTGTTTGTTTGAACGCGCTAATCTCAGGAACTACTTTTCCGATTTGAAAAATTTTTTCGGTGTTAGATAGCTTATTCATCGAGGAAGGCTATAGGCTATATTATATCATTACGCTACGACCAATAGGAGGGGAGCCACGCGGGTGTAACCGCGGAGCGCAGCTAGTTGTTCATAATTTTACATGTTACGTGACCTCTTTACATTTCATAAAACTTTATTGGACATATCAATTTAAACCGAGAATTGGAACTTGGCCCTTATTCAAGTAAAGTTTTACTAAAATATATCACGTAAAGTCTAAACTCACATCAACATCACATTACGTCCAAGTTGCAGATTTCCAACTAGCATCAAAATAGATTCAATCCTGAAGCCATGTTATGCACAATTTAATACAGATAGTGCATGCTGTGGCCTAGTTGATAGGCTTATGTTCATATAATCGCATCTTGGTAGTGGAAAACGTGTTTTAACAAGTTTATTCAACCAGTCTGCGATCGTGCTCTCATTCAATAAAGTGCGCAATATCATAGCGTACAGCTTATAGCGTAGGTTTAGACATTATTGGATCGATTTATCGATTATTTGAGGCACTAAGAAGTTTTGTATATGTGTGGATGGTTATCATTGGATTATTTAAAAAATAACTGATGTGTTAATATTGGGTGATGTATGGATGGTTATCATGCATTGGTTCACTTTTGTTATATCAGGTGTGTTATTACAAAGTGTGTTAAAGTATTTGTGGCAAAACATTTTTTTCCTTGTCCTCCCTCAGGTCTCAAGCTATCTCTGTACCCTATCCCGGTATCTATTAATAATTGGGGATGACGACCGAAGTATTCTTTTAAAAAAATATTCAATGTACAGTTTTGACTTTCCTACAATTTTATTATATTACTAGCGGTCCTCCCCGGTTTCGCCCGAGGTAAATATTTCGCAATAAAAGGTAGCCTATGTTCTTTCTCAGGGTCTTAAGATTATCTGTGCCAAATTTCATCAAAATCGGTCCAGTAGTTTATGAGCCTATTCATTACAATCAAACAAACAAACAAAGCTTTCCTCTTTATAATATTAGTGTAGATGTAGGCATATATAAAAAAAATGAAAAAAATATTCTAATTTCTAGCTTTAACTCTCTTTTCTGCTCTATATTTTTATGCAACGACATTTCTATATCACCCACATTAGAATCTACATCGTAAAACGTTTTAATATGCAAACCATTTCGCAGAACATCAACAACTACGTTTTACTTAAATGCAGTATAAATACCGTTTCTATTCCGTACAAAAACATCACATAAAATTGTCTTTCCGCGAATCCATCACGGTGCATTTAGATCATACGAGCGAATGCTTATTCTAACCTTACTGTGTCAAATTCTTTAGTGTGAACAGACGTAGAGCCTTCTTACATTGTTCGAAAAGATTATATGCAATATTCTAATACTGAACAGCATTGAATACGATTTTTCGTTTACTAGTGTACACGAAAGAGTAGAGAAGAGTCACTTAGTAGAGATCACGACAAAATGCTCTTGCTCTAGCTCTATGTTCGTTGGTCTAAATGCACCGTTACAACAAAGCATAAGACAGGTAGAAACTTCATATGATTTAGTGTAGCGACTAGGCCATTAAAAAGTCGCACTGCAGTGTGTATTCAGTATTGCCATGTCTTCAGCGAACCAACGTTTAACTATATTCACATGCACAAACCATAGCGATCGTAAAACTTGTTTAAATTCACAATGCACGTTGTTATTCATTTCTTGGAAGCAAGTCCTCTTAAATAGGATATTTTAGCTGTGCTCTCGCTCTGAATATATAATCAGTTTAGTGTGTATGTATGCCTATCTGGTTTGAATAAATTTAACTAATAATGCATTTCTGTTGTTACTACCAAAGTTTCTATCGAAGTGTCTATTTGCAGGTGGAAAGCTCTAGAATCTAGATGGATATTCTGTGTTATTCATATAAGGCCAAATTTTGTGGAATAGAAATAGATAAATGAATGATACATTGTTATCCAAGGTGAAGGCTATTTGAATGCATTTAACTAATAATGCATTTCTGGTGTAACTTCCAAAGTTTGCTGAAGTTTCTATTTGCAGGCGGAGATAGAACAGTCTGATGGAAATCCGGTGTTATTAAAATAAGGTCAAATTTTGTATTGGAATATAAATAAATTAATGCAATTTGAAACTTTGTTCCTCGTAAAGGTTATTAGAAATAGATGAGAATGGTCGACTAAATTTGGAGGAAAATTCTGACGACTGGCGATAACGACTTAGCGACTTTGTTACAAGATGTCGTAATTACTTTATTTCTATGTTTTATTAATAAAAGTAAATAACAATACCATAATACGCATATTATGTAAACTACTGGTACTTCAATATTTTTGTTTTCTTTTGCATATTTAAAGCTTTATTCACATTGTGAAAATTATTCACGCATGTGGTAAATAGTTATGATTATATATTAGTAACATTTAACACTATATACATTTTTGTATTATTAGTATACATTTATTATTTATTTATTTATTTATTTGTATTATTATTATTATATACCTACGTTTATTAAGTTAGTACCTAATGCATCGTTGTAAACAGATGTTCCTATTCCTTAATAAAAAATTGGTTGTCTGTAAAGTCGGTTTACTGACGATATAGACCGGGAAATATTGACACAAAATTTCGAGTCATTTGTATGTTGTACAGGATGGCGGTTCTACAGGGTTCTTAGTACGCAATGACAAAAAGAAAAATGATGGTGTGAACGCTGGTACCGGCGGCTTAGTCGCGTGGGCGTTAGTCGAACTCGTCGGAAAATAGCGAAAGTTTTATTTTATTTTATTTTAAGACCCCTGTAGAACCGCCATCCTGTTACAAATGACTCGAAATTTTGTGTCAATATCTCCCGGTCTAATAGTTGAACGTGACAACGTCTTAAGGCCGATTGTACTTCTTTGTCGCTCGTTCCGCGCTCTCGCTTGCACTTCAAACCTTACATGGAACGCCTCAGAGCGAGGTAACGCCGCATGAGTCATGTTTTTCGTGCGAGCAGCCAGCTCTATCGAATTATAAGACGTTGTCACGTCAAAAACAAATGTAAATTAACGGTACTTATATTTTTTTAAATAATATCTGGACTAGTTTGCAAAAGAAATCAATAGGTACGTAATAACGGTCAATAATCTTATCAACTATCAGACAGAACCCCGGAGCGGCAGCTAGTCAAAACAAATATTAGTCTAACCTTCAATCCTGGCACACTTTCGTATTAATTAACCAAGTTCGCTATTGAAGGGTAAATATGCTGTTTGCATGTAAATTAATGTCTCATTAGCTCGAAGCGTCTAGTGTTCTAAATCTTGTCAGTTTCTCTAGGGTCATTATACATGGCCACTTTAGGCACTGGAGATAGTGTGAACGCTGTTTAGTTTTTTATTAAAACGGATCATTTATTTGGACTTATTTGTCACTACAAATCCACTGATCTATAACAGTCTACTGGTATAGTTGTGTCGACATAATTCTGCAAGATTTATCGTGTTAAAGATGTTATGATTTTTAAAATACGATCATTATAAGGATAATATTATTGACTTCTATATTAATGTATCTACTAAGAGTTCGATTAAGGAATACTCAACTTTTTATAATAATATCTAGACTTCATAATATTAAATAACAATAGCTAGAAAACCCATTAAATAAAGTTTATTTCATACATTGAGTTACTTACCGAAGCGAATATCGATCCTTTTACATGTTCAAATAATATTATAAATATATGTACTTAATAATAATGCGCTGTTTGATTCTCGTGTGTATTATTGAGTATTCCTTTCATACATTAATGCTACAAATATTTTTCGCGACGACAATGCTTTGTCGAAAGAATATTTCATCTCAATACGTAGTAAATCGGATTTCAAACATCAAGCGATTCTTTTGAAAAAATATTATGTACAAATAATTTAACTTATAAAATTTATTTCTTGAATTCTTACCATTTATTCCGAATACAATAAATTAATCCTTTTGCTACCAAAGTCTGCGAACGTTTATGAAATTTCATTTGAATTTTATAAATTATATTGGTACTCGATTCAGCAAATACTCCATATTTGCTTCAGACAGATATAATTGAATGGACCATCTATTGACGAAGTCGTGTGGTGTTCAAATATTGTAGTTTATCTCTAACAGCTCAATATATTTATTTTAACAACGCCCTTAGCAAAGATGTAGACTTTCTTTTGTTAGGATATTGTGTGAATTTCATTTATTCAGTACATATTGCTATTATAATAGGAGAATGATTATGTTTTATGTATGAAAGAGATATCTTCATTCACACTATTTTAAATCAACGTATGTTTGCAACAAAGAGACGTCCTATCAATTTCGTGTCAAAATATAGAGAAAAGCTTTTATTCAAAAGCATTATTTTTGATCGCAATATGTTTAATTTCAAATCTAATAGCATATCTTATAATATAAAAATGAATCCCAAAATGTGTTGGTAAGCGCATAACTTGAGAACGGCTGAACCGATTTCGTTAATTCTTTTTTTATTATATTCCTTGAAGTACGAGGACGAGGATGGTTCTTATGTAGAGAAAACGTAAATATGTACCACGGGCGAAGCCGGGGCGGACTGCTAGTACCTAATATATTAAACTTAATATCATGGTTCAAATATCTTGAATTTACGACATTATACAAATTATAAAATTGTAATATTACAACAACTCAGTGAAATGAGAAATAAAAATAATAAATAAGAATACTACATAATAAGCACGATATATTTTAATTGGCATGCTGAGAAACACAATATTCCATTGCTGAGAAACAAAGGTATGAACTCATAGGAAATGAAATACTCCTCCTTCGTTAACACGTTCACTGCGGCATGTCCAGTATCGGGCCATCAGCGACTACACCACAGTGCGGCGCCCAAAATCGCAGTTTTCACCGTGGTGCGGCGAGGTTTTTTATATGTTAATCAATGACTAGAAAAGAGACAAATATATTTTTGTGATCACAGTTTGAAGTAGGACTCAATTTCGTTTAAAAATCGTAGGGCAAAATATTGGACACACGCATAGAAAAGAAACCGTTTCTTTTGTGTGCGGCATGTCAAATATTTTGCCATGGACAAGCACCTCATGCCGCACTGTACTGCGAGCGCGCCGCGTGTCAGTCTCGCATAGTGATGCACCAGGACCCCACGCGTCGTTATCAAATTTTTAAATGACAATGATACCATAAAGGCTTTAGTTTTTTTACTTTCTTTTATTTCGTAGCATAAATGCAAAAATATGTGATGACAGTTGTGAAAATAATATAAAACATTAAAACAAAAGTTACTTAACAAATTAAAACAAAAGTTACTGAACAATTTCCTGATAGTACTCTATCAAGTACCTTGTTTTATATGTGTTTTTTTTT
>CAJQZN010039747.1:0-17654 GCA_907164685.1 Colias eurytheme
GACAGTTAGCTGTGGATGCGAAGACAGGACATTACTTTATTCATCCGTAAACCCGCGAGGCAGCCACGGACAGCGATATAGCAAGAACTAAACTAGCAAAGTTTAGTTCGCTTACCAGACTTTGTCATGTTTTAAATGCAGTATATCCTCTGAATAGCATTGCATTTATGACTATTGATAAACTTAATTCACCCGTAAACACGAGAAGCAGGCACGGATAGCGATATAGCAAGAACTAAACCAGCAAAGTTTAGTTCGCTTACCAGACTTATATTTTAAAAGCCGTATAGCCTGTACATTTCATTTATTGGGGGCCGCCCCCCTCAAAGCAAAGAAATGAGAAGTCATTTGGCAGAGCTTTCTCGTTAAGGGTAGGGGTTCCAAGTAATATCTAATAATAAGAGGCTTTTGTTTGGAAAGATTGACTTTCCGTTATTTATCCTCTATCCTATGTAACTCAACAGTCAGTATTCTCAGCATTCGTTGAGGACTTAAACGTTTTACGTTAATAGTTGTATATAACTTTATTATACAATATAATAATCCTGGTGGGATGACAAAAAACTTGTCTAACAAACGATTATCCTAATCCCTCAGCGATTTATTGTTTGAGCCCCGAAGAAAAATCTCATGGGTGCAATAATGAGGTCAAATGGGTTGAAAAACGAGTCAAATAAATTGCCTACAAGACCGGGCAACTAAAATAGGCCTATGAGAGGTCAACTATACGTAATCAATCGTCATTTGTTACATTCAATCGCTTTGCGATTAAAAAATCTCTTCCGATGTTTGTATATGTAAATTGGTCGGCTAGTGCCATTTAATTACGATACCAAACATACCGTTGACACAAGGCTTGGTGACAATCCTCGAAACCACCGCCACAAATCATCTGCGAGATGATATTTGATCCGACTCGCCTTCCTTTGTTGTGATTAGGCTTTGCATTGGTAAATACAATTTGTTCAATTCCAATTTCCATAATTGGTAAACCAATGGTGGTTTCCTGATTCCTGAAGCGTAAACTTTTAGGATACGAAGTATCAATTTCATGCGCCCATTATTTGACGTATCTAACCTTTATTGTATTTATTAGGTCATTTACTATACTGCCCACTGTGAAGTAGATTTCAAAACCTTTTTCTACCTACCTTAGAAGAGTGAAGATCCGATACGGTCATATCCAAAACTTCTTTCGTGGGTCCTCGTTGACAAAAGCAAATATCTATGATCATTTTAATGATCAATCCTTTGTATATTTGCACCAATCGCCATTAAAGCCCCGCGAGGGCTGATATATATTTGCACCATTTCCCCGTGGGGACGGTTGTTATCAAAGCCCCGCGAAGGCTGATATATATTTGCACCATGTCTCCGTGAGGTACTGTTGTAATCAAAGCCCCGCGAGGGCTGATATATATTTGCACCATTTCTCCATGAGGGACGGTTGTAATCAAAGCCCCGCGAGGGCTGATATATATTCGCACCATCTTTTCCGTGAGGGACGATTGTAATCAAAGCCCCGCGAGGGCCGATATATATTTGCACCATTTCCCTGCGAGCGACAGCTGCGCGAGGGATGTTTGTAACTAGAAATAAGTAGGGCCTGCCAAAAAATGCTTAAGAGACACCCTGCGAGGGTGAATTTGACCTGGCTAACCCCTGCGAGGAGTAGTGGCCACATTTATGTATTCTGCTTCGAGCAAGAATACACCTTAGTGCTAATATAAAAATAGCAGTAAATAATCATTTAAATAATATAGCAATTAACAAGGTCCTTTAACTTATTTTCCAATGTTAGCGACATTTAATAAATTCATAATTCAAATCAATTCACTAAATTTTAAAATGAACTTCGATTCATATTTATTTTTGTTCATGCAATCGATGTAACATTTAGTTGCTTTATATCCGTTAACATTCCTTACGAACGCAACCATACCGTCGTAGGACGTTATATTTAATTGCACAAAATAATCTCCACTCACCCGCAATTTTTTACTTTTTGTCAAGGTGTACAAGTTTATAATATTATTCTAAAACGTTAGAAGTGAATTGTAAATCCTTTGAAATAAGTGTATCTAAATCTAATTTATATTAAGATATCTCGATAATTATTATACGATAACCCTTTCAGCACAAGTTCAGTAAACCAAAGAATTTAATTGTAAAATTTTGGTACTTACTCGTTTTAACAAAAAAGTTGCATCATTTGAACATAGGAAACGTAATTTTCAATCAAATTAGCCGTGTGTAATATGTCTATTTTCACATAAAAACGGATCAGAATAATACTCATAAAAGGACACGTATAGACTACGGATAGTTTTGAATGTGTGGAACATTCATGGTACGTATCTACTATACATGAGCGAATTCCATCATTATTCAGTTGAGCGGTAACTCCCGTACGATTTATAAAATAAAATCACAACATGTTCTGACATGTCGTGACTTCTTGGAGCTGACTCATCTCGTTCGATAATTTTTAGTAATAAACTATGATAGGAATTCCGAACCGTTCCTAGCGATAACGACAATGTAATAAAGTCGTAGCAATGGATTGTATGCCTGTAAAGCTTTGAGTTGGCTCATATCCATACTAAGTATTAATTGTAATTTTTCCACGAAAAATTCACTTGAACCCTTGTAATAAAAACACATTATTAAAAATGAAATAAAATATTAAAAATATCTATATACAAGAGAGGGTATTTGATATATCTAGTAATATCAAATAATCACAAAAGTAATATTAACGATTCGAGTAAAGCCGAACGGTAACACCGTTAAAATAGCTTTACTCACAGTATTAAAAATTCAAATATTAATTAGTACATATTGCATAATGAAATATTTCAAAAGAAAAGTTACTATTTCAAGTAAAATGTAACGGTTGTATCGTTAATTTTAAATATCTTTATTCATGCTATTAAGTATTTAAGCATATTGAAAAATAAACTATTGCTGAAGGATTCATTAAAAACCTCAGCATTTTAAATAAAGTCCAACGATTATACCGTTGACTTTAAAGATTTTTACTCATTTTTAAGTAAAATATTATTAGAATAGATGTAAAAATAACTCACTGTACCGATCCGACGGGATACACTTTTTAACACTTTTAGCACTTGCTTTAAGCAATACTTAATACTTAATAGCACCAAGGTTGTAGTCTTGTAGACAACCTTCTCGCGGCGGAAGCTAGACGCCAATGAAAAACATCCAGCGCCCGACATTATCGTGCGCCCCGCCACCTGGTGGAGAGGTGTGCGAGAGAGATAGCATATATACAACGGAAAGAGAGGGAAAAATAGGCGGAAAAAGCTAGGTACCTTCTCAATGAAGTAAGCTTCAAATTACGGTCAAGTGTTTAATAAATTGTTGTTACTTCAATAGGAATCATTATTGAAAGCGTATTTGAAAATATCAATCAAGTTTTCCTACTGTGTATCTATTACCTTAATAAAAGGTCTATTATGTGGTCTTGTTGTTGACAGATACGTTTTATTGTACTTTTATTTTTATTATTTTATAGCAGTAAAGCCTAAGTAAAGCGGTACTTTCATAATCTCTGGTATTAAAAATATAAATAATGGTAATATCAAAGATGGCATAAGCTAGATATCCCTAAATTTTGTGACCACCCGTAATCTCTTCGAAGTTTAGCTATAAAAGGGATTTTATTACATCCTTCATACAACATTCGCGATAAAGTGGTAACATTTCAAGGTTGACCGAAATTTTGTTGTTCAGTATAGTAATTAAATAAGTAAATGATTGTGACTTTCATAATATTATTTTGATATGATAAATTAGTTTTTAAGCTATTGCATAGCTTTTATCTCAGACTTTGAGCGCGGCGACCGAATGTAAGAAATCCGTAACGAAAAAACCTAACACCCCCCACTCTAACCGGCACAGCAGCGGTGAGATGCTATGCAATAGCTTTACCGCGGCAGTCCTCGAGTGCCACACATATTTTATTTTTATGTATTTAATGTCTTTTTGTACATAATATTAATATTTTAGACCGTAGCTTTCGTAACGTAACGTAAGAATCTTTGAAGCTCTATATATTTCTAGCAAAAAAATAAGAAGTTACGAAATTGGGTCAGCACTGGCTAATATATGCACATAGATTAGCCCTACGTTCGACCCAATATATGAAGAAAATGTCTCATTATTAGCTATAGTAATAAATGCTATCGTGAAGATAATCCCGTATTTTTCCAATGTCGTTACGTACCTAATCTTAGACAAAGTTAAGTCCGGGCAACCCTCAAATTAATTGAAACGAAGACGATAAGGACTGTATTAATTAAAACACTTGATTTTGGCATTCAATTGCTTCGCTGGGTACCTTTTTAATTAAAATTACTCAATCTGAATAAATACTATAGGCAATTTCTTATTCCAATGGATAAAGGGTGTTTTGTTCAGATTGTTATATTTCAATAAATTTGAGTTTTGATTTGCAATTTTGTTGTAAGTATTTACTGGTTTTAACATTATTAGCTACATAATTCAATTGGTGCTTGATTCTGTTTCTTTTTTTTGAAAAATTATGAGCGAATAGTCAACAAACAATAAGATCAAAAACATTTTGATATAGATAGACGAATGTATATAAACATTTCGCAAAATGTATTATAAATTGAACGTTTTCAAACTAAATTTCAAATAAGCTTTTAAAGCATATCTGAACTTTTGTCGAAAAAATTTAATACAATACCATTTTAAATCATGTTAACGCAACGAAAAAGTCAGAGCGTTCACCGTCGTTTGCGGAACGATGTTTTTTAATACTATAAAAGGCTGGATTCAAAATAGCTCACTGATTGGACGTGGAAACCATGTAAATTGACAATTAACAGGCCCGTGAGTTAGTGCAATCCGCACTGCGTTGGAAAAACGTCTGGCGATTGTATTTCTGTTCTGAAACTTAAATTAGCTCAAAATACACTCTAGCGGTTTGCTTAATGTGTTTGTCGCTATTTTAGAAATGTTTTTCTTTGTCGTTTGAGTAGTTTGCGAGGTTTCTAGTTTGTTTATGGAAGGTTTGAGTGTATCAACTTGAAAATGACGTTATTCGTTTTCAATGAAATTTTTACAATACGTACTCGATATCAAATTAAAAAACTTAAATATTGCTTTGATTTTTTTTATAAATTCGTAAGTTCTCTAAATGCCTTTTTGATATTAATAAGCAGAAGATTCTGTTAACAATGCAAGCATTTCAAACTAATCAAAACATAATAATATAAACGTCTACTACAATAATTAAGTGGAACTACTCTTACAAATATCAATACAGTTCCGATACGAACCCCAAAATAGAAACTAAAGTTACGTGTTAGTGAAGTGTTCGACCATCAGTATTAGACAATTCAATTTCCCCTTAATCCATTCTAGTGTAGTTGACCTATGAATGGCTATAGCCATAGGTATCATAATAGCTTGGACATTTTCACTGACTTTCCTTTTACGATAATTGCTAGACCTTCTGGTGCTTTGTAAACGTATCAAAGATTATGATTGTTGTTTGCCAAACTCTCAGTCAGTCCTGTTTTGGCTTTGTTTGTTCCACTCCGTAATATTTTAAACGTCCTATTGGAAACTCTATTCAAATTTTCCTTTAAACTAAATTGTTAGGTGATTTTAACGAAGATCTTAAAATTTAAATTATGAATTGCTGTAGAGTCTAAGTTCAGTTTTCAATATTATGTTTATGGGTACCAATTCAAATACACAACTATGCAATTTAAATAGCGTTTAATTTAATTTTAAATACATTGTAGAAAATCTTATTGTTTAAAAACAGCGTTAATAACCAGCGTTTTATCATAACATTTAAACTCATTTATTTAAAAAACAAAACCATCAATTATTATATCAATTAATTCATTGTACGAAAAATCACACCATAAATATCGTTGTCATTTGAATTATTGTTGAATTTCTCAGAATTTCGCATAAATCTCGATGTGAAAGCGTATTTTGGTTTCTTTGATTTTGTATATGTCAGGATTAATCAAACAATGTTTTGAGAGGAAAATCCGTTAAAAAGCGGAGAGAATGGCGTGGATGGTAGGAAAGAAAATGGGAATAAATTAAATTTCCGCCAGCAGGAAGTCTCAAAGGGCCCCTCAATGGCCGCAATATCTTAACGGGTTTGGAGTCCAGTCCGTCTTTTCTTTTCATTCTATTTAAAGCTGATCACATTTTTCTGTATTTTTAAACGGTCCAGTGTGAGTATTTTTAAACTTTCCTTGTATCTTTCTGTCTTTTTATATATTACAATAGTCTATAAAACGTAAGGCTCTATTATTCTACCAATCCATATTTTTCCAACTACATCTTTACATTCTGACGTATAATTCGATGATTAATAATTTTCATGAATATGCAAGTGTTATCGGTAAATAGGAAGCATATTATATTGTATTCCGAAAGTACCTACTTTTACGAATTAATTATCATCGCTTTTCTCTCGTTAATAATACCTATACAGAAATACACATATATATCATATTTCGCAGAACGGTCACAAATACACAAATAGCTCGTATTTGACTTCAATTGAAGACAGGTATATGGAAAATTATATTTTACTGTCGTCCGCATACGTGGGAAGGCCATTTTCATCCAAAGCCTATTTATAGCTAACTGCAACGTGGCTTGAAAATTAATTTGATTGCAAAACGAACGTCTCCAGAAATAGAACAACTACAGACTACGCCTATACGTTCTACAGTAGAACTCCAATTATCCGAATTAATGGGGACCGGGACCCATTCGAATAATCAAATATTCGGATAATCGGATTTAAAAAAAATTGCCATTGGAGAGAATAAAAGCTACGTTTTGATATTGCACTATTTTTTTTATTGAATTAAATGAAAGAAACATAATATTTTTGCAATCATCTTTCTTATTTCCTCTAGTGACAACGCATCTTTATCATCATCATCCTCTCCATATTCTTGTTAAGGGTAAGAATAATACTAGCGCACTTAGACTATTTTTGGACAATTTTTTGTGATTCGGATAATCGGCGATTCGGATAGTCGGAGTTCGGATAATTGGAGTTCTACTGTATTAAAATTTCGCAGCATAATATATACCACTTAAGGCGAGCTCAATCCGCGATGCCTCACGCTTTTCAGGAATAAAAAAAGACATTTCCTAACATCGCAAGTCCCATTTCAACTCGTTTCCTTCATGTAGTCGTCCGAAAGGTCCGGTAAGTGGCACGTCAAAAGAATAGTCGTTAATGCCCGAACCGAAATGGTGAATAGGCGCTTTATTACGTCTTTCAGAGAGCTTAAATTTTAGGACTTTTCGCTTTATTAGCTGGATAGCTACTAGTTGATGAATCCGCATAATCCCTTGAATGTATAAATGGGGTAAAGTGATTTTCAATTGAGCTAAAAACGAAATCCTTACGTAACTATGCTAAGCATAATTGTAAGGCAAATCTATAATTTTGGTTGATATTATGTTAGTAGGTAAAACCGTTTTTTATATATTTTTTTCATACTACTCAAAACTATATTCGTGTCAATATAAGAGACATATACTGCTAATTAGATATAAAATTACATACGTATATTGCAAGGTTACATCCTACTTGATCTCCTTTTATTTACAGCATATCTATTAATAAGAGGGTACTTACATGTAAAGGGCCTTAATCATTCACGTACTCGAAGCTATTGAAATAATTTTATCAGTGTAAAGCGCTACTACGTACGTACTAATTTCTAACGTGTATCTGTTCTGCATTCACAAAACAGCCTATGAATATGAGTAATTTGAAACAAATTGTTATAATAAAATGGATTTTTAGTTTAAAGATGAGAATATGAATGTAATTTTATAATAAAAACAAATTTAATACAAAAATTATTATCTGTAATGTTATAAGTTTTCAGAAAAATAGTGCGACGAAGAATTCTTAAAGTAGGTAGGTATAAGCTCTTTGTAGTGATGATATATTTTTTGTAACAATAATTCCTTAAGCTACTTACTCATATAGTACCTATGTCTAGAATAGGTATAAAGCAATATTGTTAAGACGTTTCAATTATTCATTTTTTATCTTTAATAAGATATATATATTCATATACATTTATCGATATGAAATTAAATGCTTTCTACAAAAAACTACATTATCATAAAATAAGCCATACTTTATTTTGATCAATATAAATTTTAATACAGCTCGCGATCCAGTCTGCGAAATAATGGAAGATTGATGGATTAGTAAGTTATAAGTTTTAATATAAAGAAGTAAGTATTTTAATATAAAAATAACATCTGTTGATACAGAAATTCGTGTATAAAACAGAGTTACAAGATTTTAAGAAAATCGTATAATTTTTTTTGATCAATTTATTTTTTCTGCACTGTTTTCTACATTTAAATAAAAACACGATTGAAAATTTATTCTTATTACTTATTTAGAGTTTCTCATAACTTTTAAAATGTTGGAAAATATGGAATATGTTGATCACTGCAAGAACTGTAACATGCACACTTGGCGACCCCTCTCTAAAAATACATCAAAATATCGGGATTTAATGAAAAATACGCGTTACAAATGCGTGAGATCTTTAATTGCTTAGTGTACAATAAAGTAAAGTAAGTATAAGAAAAAAGTAAAACCT
Organism: Colias eurytheme; assembly: GCA_907164685.1. NCBI lineage: Eukaryota > Metazoa > Arthropoda > Insecta > Lepidoptera > Pieridae > Colias > Colias eurytheme. The sequence continues at coordinate 8,673 of CAJQZN010039747.1, forward strand.
ATATTGGATGAGAAGATATAAACTCAATATACACTACTATTGATCATGGTCTATGGTCATGGTCGCTATTGAACATTAATTATTGTATTACCTAATGGTAACGTATGTTCATTATTCTTTAACTGCTTGACCGAATTATCTTACTTTCCTTTGGCAAAGGCATTGAAGATCGTTTATATATTAAATACGTTTTACGTTCTATTAACATGGACATTTTTATCATCCTTATAGAATTAAACAGTATTATTTTTGGAAATACTACTTTTTACAATCGTTCTTAACTCTATACGAAGCTCCGATCTGATTAGCTGAACTAGTTACAGTTTTTGTTCAACCGATTTGTTTTTATTTTGTAATAAAACAAATGAACCAACATGCCAGCCAGGCTTTTTAAAGACGTCAGAAAGACTTGCACCCAGAAGGACACTAACGATTCGTAGGTCAAACCGAATAGGTAATTTTAATATCAAACTTATTATGAAAATAGTTTCAATCCAATCACACACAAAGTATTAATTATTACTCCCTACAATTAGGGTCTATTCCAATAATACGTATACTGTTACCAGTGTTTCAATACAATTGTGGTGCAGATCAAACAGGGATTGGTAACCGTATACGAAAGCCTTTGTTATATATATGAGGGGTACTTCCTCAATTTAATTGTAGTAATATACCTTGGAGGCATTCAGTGAATTGAATAGAGGTCTATACAAACTGACCTGAGCAGGAAGATGATTGATATCTCGTATAATGGTCCCTTCGTTTCTGAGAGATATTATTTATGGATATATCTTATGTATCATAAACAGGCAAACCCTACAGGCCAATTATTTAAGTATGTAACTATTATATGCATAATCAAGCTAAAAATTCTTAGTGATCAGGTTTCGACATAAACTTGCATTAATATTTAACGAAATAATCTTACCTACTCCTGTTCATGATGTGTAAATAAGAATCTTTATTAAATTAATTACGTAAATACACATTTTGTTCGTTTGTACAATACTCCATAAAACATAAAATAAAATATATTGTATTGTTTCCTTAAGATGCTAGGTTCTTTGATTTTTAGCTTATGGAAGTAGAAACATCTTATCTCTTATTGGCTTTTAAAGCAATTTTAGGTAACCTGAAATTAAAGCAATGGTAAGTCAAAACGTTAATATTGAATTAAGATAAAAATATGAAGATCATGTCTTACGTCATTCACTTGGAGTAGGCGTCAAAAACCAGTGATATTGATTTATTACTGTAATAATTAATTAAGTATTATTAATTATTTTGTTCCAAATTCTATATATTTCTGTTGTACATATTATGTTGTATTTTTTTGTACCCTTCGTTATAATTTTTGACAGTATAAATTGTTTAGTTGGTAACTTGTAGTGTTTCATTTCTCTTATAAAAGAGTCGAAGTTGAATTGTAAAGGTCAAGATGAATGAAAACGTTCTATGTGACACTAAAAAATAATGGGCACATAAGGTTATTCAATTTGTAAAATTCATAAAAAATACGATTAATGGGAGTTGTAAAATTATAAGGATTAAATTAAATTTTCAATTAATTTACCTTTTGGATGAGTAAAATCATAGATTCACGGATTATCGTTTATTCAATTATTGAATCGAACTGAAAGGAATACAATATCATATTATGTACTTAACCTTGAGGATGAAAATATTTTGTGCGAATATATTTTTCAATTTAAACTACGTTATATAATAGAGGTTATTTCTTAAAGCTTTTAATTTAGCCCAATAATGAATACTATAAATATTCTTCACAAATTGGATAAGTATTAAACTTACTGCCGATACTTATCAAAGTAAGGGAGCCGAAATCCCATAAATGGCTTTCGCAAATCTTCTAAATTATTGATAATGTCCAAAACAAATAAAAGCTGGTACATAATTGAGAAAATCACAAATTCAAAACATAATGATAATTAGTAAAATTTGTTGGCGAAATCAGATCTAACGTATTGGTACCCTTCGTGAATTGTTCTGCCCTTAATGAAAAAACTTTTGTATATTTCAATTAGGGACCTCCGTAGCTGTAATTTTCGAACGTTAACGAGCTAAATTTTATCGAAAATTAATTGCGACATCTTCATTGAAAAGTTCCCAATCCACTTTGATATCCAAAATTTCTTGCGAACTTTGACAATGCAAGAGGTTTATAACAAATTATTTATCATTTGATTATTGTGTAAATAGCAACAAGTTGCTTGAATTTTAATAATGTAGCGCTAACACATTGATATAATATATTAATTATTTTTCACGATGCAAGTTGATTCGTCCTTAAACAATATTAAAGGTGAAAAGACAATGCTCTTAGATTAAATTATTCTTGCAATAATGAATATATGCGTGGTTGTTTACAGTTCATACATTACATTGAATTTTTTAAAATGTGAAAAATGTGTGCGGGATTCGACGATGCTGTATACCACTTTTCTATTCCTCCATATTTAGTTGATAATGGAAATTGGAAGATTTTTAAAATAAGCATCGAGTTTTTAACCATTCCTACTCTTTGGTTTAAGCATGATCAGTCTCTTATGCGATACTTTAGACTTAAGTCATTCAAAAGTTATAAAATCACGCCAATCAACTATTAAACGTAGTGATGAGTGAAATCGAGACGTTTTATGGACTGCTATGTTAAAAAGTATGCATTTTTATAAGAAGATTTTATTATTTATTTTTCATGTCGATTTATTTTTATGTTAATTTTATTATTTATTCGTCATTAATCTCTCTTTTATTTATATAATTTAACGATACTTTGTCAGCGTCAATTTAGATAATTATTGCAAAATTAATGCATCAATTACTTTATAACGCTTTGATATTGGGATTAATTATTTATTTATACTTGAAAAATGTAAAGGTCGATAATTCTATCAATAAATATTATAGCTAATCGTTTTTTAATAATCATTCTATCGCACTTCTATCTAGTATATCTCTATTAGAATAAATATAGCTTCCAAAAGTGAACCAAAAAAAGCTCAAGCATATCCTGGTGTCAAAATAGTTTCTTTGTAAAGTCATTGCCCCGGCAGAACATATGCAGTCTCCGTACTTTACCCGTCAAATAACTTATTTAACTTATCTAGTCACACCTGCTCTCACGGCGCCAACTTGTCCGATATGAATTAATATTTAAGTCAAATTCTGTATTCATGTGAACTTTTCAACTTAACACAGTAGATCACTTATTGATGAATTTAAGTTCAAATAAACTTCGTAATGAGTTAAGTTTATGTGTAAAGGTTTATGGTTTCAAGTAATATGAGTTTCTTTTTAATTTGATATGACATTCACTTATTTTGAGCAAGTCTGTGTGATAGTAAGATACTGTATGTAGGTACTTATACTTTTTTATTTTTTTATTATTTAATTCTTACATAAGATATTCGCGATTAAAACAATAATTTGTTTGATACGAAAATAATGTACGACAAAAGAAAAAATATTCAAAGCAAATTTCAGTCATATTTTTATGTAATACGAATATCAAAGAACAAAAAAACAGATACATCAAATATTTTCATGTAGTACAAGCTTATATAATAATATTATGGTATATTAATGTTTGCCTTGTTCCATTTATTTTGTCAAAAGTATTAATAATGTTAAAAATAAAAACACAAAGCTTTAAGTATATCGGCTGAAATTTGACAAGAATAATTTCTATAATTACAACATAATGCGGCTGTTGTATTTGTTTTCTTTTAGAGATGAACCAAATCTCTTAAATTCAAATCATCGTTAGGGATTACAAGTTTAAATCGCTTCGCTGTAGAGCGATATGTATTACAAGCGACATTGCCGCTGTGTGAGTGATTAAGCATCGATGTGTTCGTCATTTACAACCCGAAAAATGTTACTTTCCTGCTTCCTCTTACGGGCGTTTAGTGAGAGTGTGTAAGTGTGTGTGGGTATAGACGTCGTTTAAGCTAGGGTACGCCTGTGGTTGTGCGCGATCCGGGTTTCGTAGCCCCCGCCAGTAGCCAGCCGCTAGTAGAGCCACTACGACGCGTCTACGTCGTAGCTCGCATCTACATCTTCGGACAATAGAGCCGGCGAACGTATCGTTTTGTTATTTTTGTCATGTGAAAAGGTTTTGTGACTATCGGAGACATAATGCTGAAAGATCATCTCGTGAATAACGACGTGCTACGAGCTGCTGCCGGGAACTTTAACAATCGTTTACGATAAGTTGTTAATTCATATTAGACGATTAGTGTGCGACAAATAGAGGCGTCTAATAATATTTAGACGGATTATCTTAATGCTTCTATGTGACGTTACAGTGTGAGTGAAACTTAATTAATTTGGACTGTTGAAGCGAGTGCTTATGGAATTACGTAAAAAGTGGCTGTAAGGTAAATAACTGTCCTGTCAATATTATTTATTACAAATTGTAATATCATTCCTATTTTAAAATTAATTTTCTTGTGTACTTTACCTTCCAGTTAAAGTATTTTATTTAAATAATTATATTCTTAAGTTTTATGTTAATTATAATAAATTTAAGCTTTAATTATTAGGTTTCTTCCTGAATTTAACTTCTGTTCAACAACAATACTTTGTACATAAACGTTACCTGCACGGGATTGAGTGAGAGAGAGAAATTTCATTATTTTGAAATTTGGTTGATTTGTGGACGTTTGAATGTGAAAATTTGACACATAAAGCATAAATAATTAACTCATATTTCATTATTACATAAAAATATATCGGAATTTGATTTAACATTTGATGCTGGCACATGGAACATACATACATCTACTAGGTAGGATGGATTATTTTACAGGAGATAAGCATTATTACACTATACATAAACTCCTGTAATATTATAATTAGAATCAGGAGTACCACTATACCAGGAAGGCTAGAATAATATATTTCAGAGAATAATATACGACCTAGACTTATATATTATAATGGGATGTTTTATTGGGGCAAACGTCCCAGAGGGAATTCACTGTACGATTTATATTAAGCGTGAACTAAAATGGAAGCTTAAAAGGTATTTATTATTATCGGATTTTTTTATTATACGTATTCACTAACCAATTCAAAAATGGTTACATATAAAAAATCGATCTATTAAAAAAATCGCTAAATGAGTTGGTAAGCGCAAAACTCGAGAACGGCTGAATCGATTTCGTTAATTCTTTTTTTATAATATTCCTTGATGTACGACGATGATTCTTTTAGAGAGAAAACGTAAACATGTACGGGCGAAGCCGGGGCGGACTGCTAATTAGTAATCTTATATATAAAAATGAATCGCAAAATGTGTTGGTAAGCGCATAACTCGAGAACGGCTGAACCGATTTCGATAATTCTTTTTTTATTATATTCCTTGAAGTACGAGGATGGTTCTTATGTAGAGAAAACGTAAACATGTACCACGGGCGAAGCCGGGGCGGACCGCTAGTTAGTAATAAAAATGCTAAAATAATAACTAGGGATACCTATAGTATTGATGCATTTTGAAATAATGAGACTTAAATAAAAGATATTCGAGATTAAAATAGACGGAAAATCTTGATAGTGAGACACAAAGAATGATCTATTTGCCTATTGGATTATCTCGGTGATTGAAGGGTCCGTTTTATAAAGGACTGCCACAGCTTAAGGATCTTAAAAACCCTGTAATATTAAAAGTGTAGTTGTTCAGATAAATATCTTTATAACTGGACAACTAATAACTTGTAATATTTAAAGTTTGGGGTCGCTTCTGGGTCGATTTCCAGTAGACATTAATAAAAAGTCTCAGCATGGCGGGGCGTATAATCTGGAAGCGTATCCTTACAGATTAATCCTTCGTTGTTATCATGTGCGATTAAAAAATATATATACACAAAGTATACATAGAGCCTGTTTTATTTCTATAGTAGTTTTCCGCACGTGGCTTCATCTGCCCGCGTTGAAAGGAAATTCCCATGGGAACGAGATGTTTCTCCGCGATAAAAAGTAGCCTATGCTAAAAAGCTTCGCAGCTATCTCAAAATTTATATCATAAATTCATACCGCTGCGACCTGAAATAAAGACAAACAAACACACTGTCTCATTTATAGTACTTTAAGTAAGATTAATATTAGAAAGGATAAAAGTATGTGTACGTGATAAGGATTCATACTTGACTTGCTGCTGCACTGGTTTCACCTGGGGTTGAACTTAATACCAAAGATATCAAAGCGGGGAGAGGGTGATATTATTTTCCTCACATAATATTTTTGAGCTTAATGATCATTCATTGTCATTGGTTTGCAGTGCAAGTATAAATAAATATAAATTAATAACAATATATAATATAAATTTATAATAAATATAAATTAATAACAATATATTATTCATTATACGATTAATAATTTGAAAAATTATTAATCGTATAATGAATTATTCAATGTGAAACTATTTAATAATTCAAATCTATTAATACATGCAAGCAGAAGAACTTAAGAAACGCAAATAAATTACCAACCAAGTAACAACTACATCCAAGTTAAATTTACATTGCATAACATTTGAAATCAAGTACACAGCCATAATCATAATACTTCCCATTATCCTGCGCAACGTTACATCCTATTCATAAGCATAAAAAATTATATGGCTCTCTGTGCCAAAGTGCACTATATTTTTCTGGTCAGACCTACCGACACATACTAAACGAATCTTTCAGTGTCGTTGTTCCGAACTAGGTTCGTAGGCAGTTTGCCAGAAAACCTGAAATCTTTGAAATAACAAACAAATTCAGAGACCGCATCCAATGGAGTTAGCAAACAAGTTAGCGTTGGCAAACATATTTTATAAAATGTTTTTCTTAAAAATTGAATGAGCGTTGATTTTCTTTGGACACAAACTGTTCCGTGCAGTGTACTGGATACATAATTTTAATCTATTTGTTGTTAATGCTCTAGTTCTGGATTTATTCTTTAGATGTTAATGTTGAACCGACTAATCTGCATAAAGAATGTAATGTATGGGGTAGGTAAATTATATGTAATTTTTCTGTTATATATGATAAATTTTTATCAGTTATTAATGGTGTTTAGGAAGCACATTTTTAAAAACAATATAAAATATAAAATAAAAATCATTTCTCTATTTCAAAAGTTAGATAAATAGAAACGAACTTATTAAACGTAAATGTTTGATTAACTCAAAAAAAAATTTAATCAATAAAGTGTGATCTCTAAAGTCACATAAAACTTTAGCACCAAAGAACACATAATTTTTCTGAAAACCTTTTAAGTAATAATAGTTACTTAAAAAGACTTTATTATACGACGATATAAATTAAAGTCCTACGCTATATTTAGGTCATACAAATGTTACAAAATTATAGAAATTCAATTTACCAATACAATATTTTGTTCGCACCTTATTTGTATGTCTACAGTTAATATTGAATTCGATATCTTCTATTCATTACGCAGAACACAATTCAGATTTCAATAACGACGTTGAAACTTGGCAAGATTGATAGCGAACTTTATACAACGACATTTGAAATTTGTATTTTACTTATAAATTTGTTCATAGGGTTTGTTGTGATGAATTGCTATCTATATCTATTTCTTTTAAAAATTATAGTGATATAATTATGAACTTGTATATGGGCCGATTTTTCCAAGTCTGGTTCAAATCGTCAAACCCGTCCAGTAAAGTATTACACAATAGTGTAAAAATGTTAACTAAAATGACAAAATATAATCATTTAAATCACTTTTTTGAAATGGCCTATATCTAATGCGGTATATAAGAAAAAATAATCGAAAATTAAGGCGCATTTGTCAAAAGCTTTTTACATAATAAATATAAAAGACCGTTGTTTTTGTTTCCTCATAATATCATGTTTTAATCTAATTTCCTATTCTATATTTTATATTCAGTACCACTTTGCCCAAAATAGCAAACGTACCTATTTATAAATTGATGTGGACATTTTTCATGGAAGTTAAAATAACATTTTTTATAATAAAATGTTGTCTAAATAAAGAAATATTTATGCTTATAAATATAATTTTGATTATGATTAAATAATCACGATGCTTGAGGAGTTGTACATTATAAAATAATTAAGGAATAATTATTTTAGGTATAGATCATAATGATGACGATACGATACCTATAGATAATCAATTGTTAGACGTGACTTTTGATTTAATATTTTTGTGGATAAATAGTTGTCAATATAGTTGTCACTGTTTCCTGTCCGAACATGCTTAGCTGTCGAATACTATAAATTGCCGCTTTCCTTTGACTCGTGGCGCATTCGTACGAATCGTGCCTAGGGGCTCGGACGCTGTTTATACGACGTTCGACCCAACTACCCTCACTTTACTAATAGTCGTTGACTAGCTGCGTTTTGTTATCAACTACCTACATCAATTAGGTAGCTGTGTAGAATCCCAGTACATTCTTATTACATTCAAACTAATATTTAACCTTGCCTCGCTTGTTATTTCTTATATCAGAAGTGGGATAGAATTCAAGCCTATACTTTTTAATTGTTTTGAGTTTACGTAGTTTTGTAACGGCATACTGGCGTTTGTGTTTTTTCGTGCGTTGTGTAAAGTAAAAGTTTGTTACGTGGATTATTGTAACGGGAATGTAGTTCATCGAAGGAATTGTGTGTAGTGATCCAAATCGCTAGTTGAACTCTGGCGTTGAGGTATTATCTAGTCGCTGGCGTATCGTAGTGATGTATTTCACTAGTCGAACGAGCGTAGATATACCAAGATACGCGAACGGAGTGGCTATGTCATGTGGACGTGGTTATTGTTCTGTCAGGTCAGTGTGGCCGAGGCAGGATGGTTGTGTAATTCCGAGATGAACTACCGTAGTGTTGTAATACGAGAAAAGGCGTACGAGGACGTACGATTGTCAGTATGGCCGTGTTAGACGTGACTTTTGATTTAATATTTTTGTGGATAAATAGTTGT
>CAJQZN010039747.1:17664-39444 GCA_907164685.1 Colias eurytheme
ACCCAACTACCCTCACTTTACTAATAGTCGTTGACTAGCTGCGTTTTATTATCAACTACCTACATCAATTAGGTAGCTGTGTAGAATCCCAGTACATTCTTATTACATTCAAACTAATATTTAACCTTGCCTCGCTTGTTATTTCTTATACAATTTATTTTAGTGAACCGGTTGCTCTTACATTATAGAAAAACTTGTAGCATTGGCAGCATAAAAAAGGGATCGTTCTCATATTAAAAGTGCTGCGTTACATTTCCATTCATGCTAAGTTCTGATGATATGTAATATCCATTGGAGTCTTCACACATTATGCCTGCCTTTCGTAATCGTATCGTTACTATTGAAAATGGACGTCATTGCGTTGTTTGCAGAACAAGCAATACCGATTGACTGCATTGTTTGGCTGTGTTTTCATTGTGAGCCTGGATGTCATAGCCACGGGTTGTATTCATAAAATTGTGCAGTCGAATTGCGTTTTATAGGAAAAGGCTGGTTAATAGTAAAGAAATAAATCGTAGGCATGACGAGAAATAGTCAAGTCGTAAGATGCAAGTGTTCTTTCGAGATTTTTCCTTATAACGTATATTTACCTTTTTGTGAACGTTGCAACAAGGTCATGAGTCTTCATGTTTTGTTTGAATGTTACAAGAATGCTTGTCTTGAGAACAAGTTTTTAACAAATATTAGTTGTGACTCTTGCTCATATTTTTATTTTACTTTTTTTCTTGTTAAATATGTTTTGTGATAAAGCTTCTTTTTTCGTTGTTATAAATTGTTACTATGTTAAATAAATATTTTAGTCATGTAATTATTAAGTTAAGCTTATGTTTATGATTAAAAAGTTATTTCATTAATCTTTCATATTCCTTAATGTTTTAATTGAATTTTTTTGTAAGCATGATATCAGTATAAGCGTATAAACAAATTATTGTAAAACTAAAACCAATATTTTATTATAAAACCAACTAAATAAACATATCGTCAATATATAAAATAATTCAAACGCAAAAAAGAAAAGATCCACAAAGAAAAAAAAATACCTAAAACACAAAATGAACACATAAATTTCCGATATGAAAAAGTAGCGTGCAAATATAAAATCCTAAAATCAACAAAATATCTAAAATGTGTATCGGTAAAAAACGAGCAATTTATGTGTTCACGACAAAGCTTCCGATCAAAAGTGGAGCAAAATGGGCACTTCGCAAACAGGACGTTTCAGTTTCAGTAAATTTGCAGCTCGATACCAGCGATTTTCGAAAGCATTTTATTAACTTTATTTATTTAGCAGCGCATCATTTGGAAAGTTTGGTATTTGCAGATTTGAAAAATACGTAACAGGAGATGTGGATAATATATATAATATACTTGAAAAAGGGTATAATTTAGTTAATAGCTAATCACTACATAGTATAAAACAAAGTCGCTTTCTCTGTCCCTATGTCCCTTTCTATGTTTTACAACAATGCAACGGATTTTTGCATTTTTTTTAATAGGTAGAGTAATTCAAGAGGAAGGTTTTTGTATATAATTTATTAGGTTTTAGACAAAGCGGGTGAAGCCGCGGGCGGTAAGCTAGTTACTAATAATTTGCAGTGATATAGAATACTAGTACAGTGTTTGAATAATTCGTTGTTATATATATTTTATACATATTTAAAAAAAACCTTTATTACATTTAATAACTCGATAGTAAGAACATTGGTTGGAACGTGAGTTTCTATGTGGTATATTTATTAAATAAATAATGAGAGGAACTAAATAGTATTTACAATTTTACCTTGAAATTACTCCTACAACATTCAATTTATTGTTGTAGGAGTAAATTAATTGAAATCCGAGGAAAAGTTGAAGTAAATAAGTATTGAACAACTCTTATTAGATGTAAGTGAAATTCTAAATAAATAATAATGAACAAATGCAAACTTGCACTGAAATAACTAGCTTTAGTTTTTGTTCTATTTCCACTTTAAATAGACTTTTACTTTTTTGAGAAACTAATATCTCTTTTTATTGTGATACCATAAGGTAAATGGTAGCTGAAAATTTATTAGTATAGAAGAATCGCTTACCCTAGAATACCCTAATTCCTTCTAATATTATCATATCATCTAAGCATATCATATTATCTATTTGAATGTAATTTGTCGTACAGATTATAACCACACTATTACTAAGTACCTAAATGATAAGTTTCGGTCATTATTACAGTTTTAATAATGACCGAAAGTTTAGTCAATTCAGCATTGTGATTTGGAATCTTACCTTCATAAAAAAATAAAGTGGAATTTTCTCGAATGTGTTCTTCTTATATGGTAATTAAACTCTCGTCTATTAGCAGCAGACAGGGTCGCAACCCATTGCACAAATCGGTCAAAGGGCAGCTTCGTATTAATTAATTATTTATAGAATCGGAATTTTAATTATACATCAACTCTCAATAGCTGTGCAGTGACTGTAATTCTTATTAAACTTTTTTTATGTACTTTCTTATTATTATTGTAAATATTGATATACAACTTGTTTACAGTATAGTATCTAATACTATTTGACTAAAAGACGTACCTATAATTGCCTTGGTACAAATTATCTAACGTATGTACTTCTTCATAGTTGTTTCTTTTATCCCTGATCCCGTATAAGCGGGCAAGGCATTTTTGGCGGTGGTGATAGCTTCCTTCAAGCAACCCAGCAGCTAATTTGCTCGTTTTAACTAAATAAAGAGCGTGTATGCCGAGCACACGCGTCAGAAGAGCAACTTCTTTGGCAAAATTCAAAGATACCAAAACTTCGCTAAAAAATAAAAGAATATATTGCAGCCATCAATGGTATAGTATCCGTAGCTATAGGTACTTTTTTACTTAGTCTATAAACTACATAGCGTTGCATATTCTAGATCGTGATGTCACATATCTCAATCATAATAGGATATTCCCCAAGGGAATTAGTACTGGAGCATAGAACCACTTTAAAATAAAAGCATATTCAATACGAAATTGAATTTGTATGTGCTTACTAATGTAGCAGCGTGAAATACACTACTAGCGATCATTGGCGCTAGTGTGTAATGCTTTCAAATGCTTCTAGAAAATTGAATTTGTAGGATCTCTACATACAATAGATTTTTAGGAATAGTGATATTTTGTGGTTAATAATAATTATAGAAAACTAGATCGCTTTCTTATATGTAATTTCAGCAAAGCTCAGAAAGTATTTGCATGCTAAATTTCGGCTGAATCGGTTGTGTAAGTGTTTGTGTTTATACGTACGCAAAGGACTTGTCATAAAAACCACTATTCAAAAAATTACATTGCATTTAATATGACATTGTATTTTTATCTTAACGTTGTCTCTATTGTTAAAGTAAAAAAAAATGTGTGCGTGTACCATGGCGTGTACCTACTAGTGTACACACGTAAGAAGTAAAACTTCTTTATGACCTTATTTTTCAAAAAATAATTTACTATATTATGCAACTTTACAGAAATACGTCGAATCACGCGTGGTTGGGATAAGAAAAAGATGGCGCGTAACGGAAAAATGTCACGCGTAACGAAAAAATGTTACACAAAATTTTTTTCCAACCCCGATAAAGAAGTTTCACTTCAAAAAAAATACTTACTGCATTACGTGCATAGCAGCTTTTTCTTCAGATTATTCGTGAGGTCCGTTACATAAAGGGCAATTTATGACTTGGATATTGCGACCTTAAACTTGACCTTTGGCATTCGATAATCGGCTTTTATTAACGAAAACCGGTGGAATGTAGAAAATGTATAAAAAAGGTATAACTGTAACTATATTGTAAGTTGTATAATTTTGACAAAGAACTTCCTTAGTAATCTATTAATTTACCTTTATATCGATTTAACTATTAACTATTTTTAACTATTAAACATCTTAACACCTTTCGAAATCTTAAGACTAGATAATATTTATTAATATACGATAATTACTATTAGAGTAAGATTGTCAGTAATAGAAGTTCTCTAAATTGACGCATTCAGTCCGAAGATTCATTCAGGTATGCGGTCTTGCTGAGTTGCGCAAGGCATAATATCAGTTAGGTATATTCACAATCTTCTTGTATTCATGCAACCTGAATACATAATCTAATATAATCAATAAAAATTTTGTAAATTAGTAGTACACATAAATGGTTAATTCAGTTAACCTAACACACATACTGTACTATAACAAACACTACTAAAACAAACAATAGTTAGGTAGACAATAAACAGTGCTCAGTTCAAGCTGATAGCTTCATAATAAAGCGCTTAGCAGTATTTTTCCCGGCTTGTTAACAAATCTTAAAGTAAAATTTTGCTGATGGTTAAAGAACAAAAGTCCCACTCAAGAAGGTCGAATGTCCTTCGACCTCCTCGTCATCGAAATTTTCAAGGCGAAATTATAGGGCCTTATAAATTATACAGCTAAATCAGAAATCAAAAAGGAATTCAGCATGTTCTCAAAGTCGTTGTTAAGATCGACCTTTGATAATGACGGTTATAAATTTTGTTACAGCAATTTCTTTGCGTTTTCGTCTCGCGTGATTATCACGAATTTATAACTTTGAAGGTTCCGTTTGTTTTGTGGTTTTTGTATGTTTTTCTTAACCTGAATGCCACTTTCTAGTATTGTTAATCATACTGATATTTTAATTTAATATTTATTTTCATCTACGATTATTTTGTGTTATTATGCTTGTGTGAGTTATTGCTTTTTATGCAACGTAACTAGGCTTCCTAAAATCTTCGATCTAATAGTTTTTTTTTTAAATATTATTATTTTACATAAAAAAATGTTACGAGAAGTTTGAGATTTAACGAAATTAACAGGACAGCAGAAGCCGCAGCTCATAACGAGTGGCAAAGAAAAAGCAGCGACATTTTTAGCGTTTATACCTGGGCAGATAAGAGCACCCTTATGAATTTTTATACGGGATAGGGAATGTTTATGAGACACCGTCAAATATGCCCCCAGGCCGAATATACCTCGGGACGTAAAACAATTTCGACTTGTCTATTTTTACCTACGTCACCTGTCTACGTAATTTTTTACTCGAGCGGAAAAATTTAATAGCATCGTGCTTTTTATCGCGCTCTGCGGTTCGTTTATAAGATCGGCATTGTTAATAGGGTTGATTAAAGGTAGTACGATTAGAATTTATTTTGCTTTCTCTTTCATAAATTATGGATGTCAAGATATAATTAACACTAAATAATAATTGTGTATTATGTATATTCAGTTCAATAAAACCTTGATGTAGTACAATAATGAAAAAATCGAAATGAAACGAAACTTATTTATAATTTCCTTTATTATTTTGTTAGTGCTTTTAAAACTGATTGTTACATTTTAAAAATGAACACCAATTCGTTATATTTACACAACCAGACATTATTTTACATTCGCAATATACTCAAGGAAGGTACGTCTAGTTTGTTGATTAATCGAGAAAACGTGTCGCAACTCCCTTCTCTTATAATGAAGCATTTTTGTGCCTTATTTTTTACACTCCAAATAATATGACATCCAACAGACAGGTAGGAAACTCATAACAATGGAAGACGCCAAAATAGCTTGAGAAATACGATCTTTTATTCTCCGTTTTACACTATTTAGGTTTGTATTCATTTGACTATAGAAAAGTTGTGTATTCTATGTTTGCGTGCTCTTTTATTATTCATTTGATGACAGTTTTCTTATGTTTGTTCAGTTTTTCTTGATCTTTCTTGTGTTAGTTTTAGAAGAATGTTGTAAATTATTTCATATGGAATATGAAATCGAGCGATATTGTTAAAGTCTTCTTCTCTTTCTTGAATGACAATTTCCGATCCCAGTGAGGACAGATTCTGCCAATGTACTGTTAAGATCAGAACGTTTTAAACATATTGATAGTGACTTAACCCATGTGAAAATATAGACAAAAAACTGTTTAAAAAGGTTATGTAGCTTAAATTAAAATAAAATTTGCGAAGTGTCGCTAGGCCAGAAGTAAAAAGACTTCGTGTATTTTTTATTCAAAACTCACTTTGTAGATGTACGCATGTTAAAGTTAATAATTCAGACGCGTAATTCAATTTAGCATGTTTTATTAGGTTTTATACATCTGTATCCAACTCGGATCCTGTTTACATCGTAATTTCGTACGAAATTTGCATAGGGAGGGTTAAATTATTTGTTTTTATAAATTAACATAAAATCTTTCGACTTATTTATGATACATTTACATGTATAATTATGTACTAGGTATTTTTTTTCTTTTGGTTAATTCGAGTGATGTTTTATTTTAAGAAGTAATTTTATTCTTCGATAAGTTGCCTAACTACCTATATTGTAAAAATGTGCAAATTCAATAAATTCAAGAAAACAACCAAAGTGAAAAAAGTAAGGAATGATATTATAATTGTTTATTATGTTTACTTATTAATATTAGGTACAAAACAAACGAATTATAGAAGTTTATTCCTCACGGTGGCTGAAAGTACTAAGAAAAATCCTTTTTGCAAGAAAATCAAAACACAAAGGCTATAAAACCGACCAAAATCTTCCATAAAAGCTACGTTCCATACAGATTTCTCAGCTCATTAATTTATATAACAAATAAGTTAAAGAGAATGTGGGGTGTAAAGGATGATCATTATCGCCAACTGACCGTGGGGCAGGACTGAATACAATGTAGTCCACCCTTTGTAATCAAAACACTCATCAAACGCTATGAATTAGGGACGCATGTATAGAAAACTCTATTAGAACTTTGAAAGCGTGGTGTATTTGAATTGTAATTTGTGGAGTATTGATTTTTAAATTTGAAACATGGATTAGGGTGAAGCAGGTTGATGCGCTACGGGGTTATTTTTATATGGACATCTGTTCTAATTGCATTAGTTTGAATTGATGTTTTTCTTTAAATATAGAGACTATTTAAATTGGTATAACCGTATAAGTAATATAAAATATACCATAGTAATATAGTATATTACCAAAATAAAATAAATGATCTATTTTTAATAAATAATCTCTTTTTGAAGTGAAGTGAAGCGCACACATTTACGCGCACGCGTTTTTCTCGTAAGATGGAAATTTTCAATATTGTAATTTAGTCGTAGAGCTTATTTTTGATTCCATTTCACTGTGAACAATAATTTATTTTACATTATTTTGAATTTAACTATGAATAAATGCAAATTTAATGTTCTTAATAAATAAGCGAATTAATTTTCACAAACGTTCGTTTACAATGTTCTAATGTCCCTAGAGGTTAAAGTTACGCCAAATAGTTTTCAATGTAGTGTTAGCAATAGGAATTCAATATTCATAGTGAATCTATTTAGCTGGGTTTGAATTGTGGTATTAAATCGTTGTGTGAGTTATTTATACTGAAATAGATATAAGTACTTTATGGATTGGATGGACGTTAATAATTTGTATTTATTGACATGTGATTCGGCGGCTCGACGTTTAAGAGATATTTTACCGCGAATGGACGGATATAGATTAAAAATAGGCTTCGTTTATTCGTTAAGAGATGCTAGAAAAATATTCAAGATACATTATAACAGTGCATTTACATCAAACGAACATAGAGCTAGGGCTAGATCAAGAGCATTTTTCGTGATATTTTAGTATATAAAATAGAGTAATATTTCATAGTTTATGTAGGTTTATGTTTGAAATGAATGTTGAATGAATGCGTTCGACGCATTGTTCGACGTTATTTATTTTGAAATAATGTTTATTACGATTTACTTTTCACATTTGTCTTGTAAATTAAAATATTAAGTACCTATGTAATAAATATAATTCGCTATAAGCCACGCGCAATTATCCACGTGAAATAGCGCCTGTATTAGCTTCATTTACTTTGCCTATACACTAATATATTGGTATCATCTATACTAGTAAAAACGCAAAACTTTGTTCTCTACTCAACTTTGTGATACGAATTTTGTGTACTATTTTTTATTGCCTAAAGTTCTGTTGCTATTGTCGAATTCGCTGTAAGCCACGCGCCATTTTAGCCGCGCAATTATCTACGTGAAATAGCGTCTGTATTAGGTTCATTTACCTTGTACCGGTTTTAACTGGATTACACTAACTGTACAAATGATACTGAAGACTTTGTTTCAGCAAGTATTTAGTTTATTGTCGTGCTATTTGGAAATCTGATGTTTGCTTTTATTTATAAAGTACGATGGGAACATTTTAAAATTATAGTATTATTTGTAGAACTTGGCTCAATTATTCAGGTTTACATCGCGGATAGAAACAAAAATATAAAACAAAGAATATAGCGCAATAAATGATGCTTCTAAAAATGATAAATAGGCGCACTATTTGAGCTTAGCTATTCCATACATTCTTATAAACTAACAAACCTACTATCAAAGCTTTCGTCTCTCATATTGTATATTTCAAAATATGAAGAAGATTTGGAAATAATATTCAAAAATCTTACTTAGTTTTTTTGAGTTAACATTTATAATATTAGTCTGACCAACAAATTCAGGTCACAAAGTTATAAATATTGTTTCATCGCGTAGTTTGCTACAAGTATGTATATCAATACATAGTACGTATGAATAATTTTAATGTATTTTCCTCCCAATCCTCTAGAGTCTAGAGGATATTACAAAATTCTACAATATATTTTCTCAACGTAACAGGATATCCTTAGGCTCACTATATATAAGCCGAAATGTTTTCCTAAAACAGTCCTGCAGTATTGATAGAGATAATGTTCTAGACACGGAGGAAGAAGGTTTTCTAAAACAAAGGCGGAAAGATTAGAGGCGATATATACGGCTTATCAGACAGCCAGACGGGATTTTAGCGAAAGACGCTGCAGTGCCACTTACGATATTTTGTATGCGGTATATTTATTTTAAGGGATGTTTAATTATGCCTTTATGTTATGAAGTAGGTTAAGCGATATTTTAATGTATTTATTTAATTGCCTACCTACTTTCTTCCTTTTCAATTGTTTAATTTTCCTGTATATCAAGGTTGCATGGAAGAAATTGCTTCTGATCGATAAGGCCACCAAATTTTACATTGGTTTTAAGTTATTAAATTGTTATTTTTGTGTGCATTGTGCAATAGTGTTTTTTTATGTTAGAGCGTACCTACCTATAATAATATGTTGCATATATCATAAAAGATTAATTATTAATATTTTATGTCTCTCTATTCTGGTGATCTTATTTCTGACTCAACTTACTCATTTAATATTTAACGTAACATGACGATGTTTTCGCATGCCACTGGGATTAGGAAATGCTCGTCAAACTATTTATTTTCGAGGTGCCTTACGCAAAAGGAGCTTATGTTAATGAAAAGTGTACTAGATTAAAGGGTAGCGTATGTTTTTACACACGTCGTAACTCGTAACACAAAACATGTAAAGTGTACGCGGAACCATTGTTTCCAGCTTTTCAGAGACTGTGCTCACAATATGAGTGGTCTAGTTTTTGTTCTGCGACAGGCGTTGGATAGTACGAAAAATTACTTTTGTTTTGAAGGATTTTTAAATTAGCATGTTTTAAATCGTACTTGCTTAAGTTTTATGTTGTTTTTTTTAACATTTAATTATATCGGATTAGCAAAAAGTGCTGGCTTTTAAATGTAAAATTAAACTTAAGTCAATTTAAAAATGTATCCCGGAGCAGACCGAACACGTTAAAAAATAATTTTTATTTTTATGTTGTCCGAGTGATTGTCGCGTATCTGACCGAAATGTTACCAATATAAATACCGCATATTTTTTATTCGGCAAAAATCTATTCATTTTTATGTCCAGGATGAAAGGCCCTACAGCGCTCTGAGTGATTACTTTTATTCAGCAATATATTCGAAATATAATAAAACATATAACGTATCGTAAAGTGAATTGGAATTGCTGTTAAAACTTTTATTGCACGTACCTATACTATCACGAAAGTATGAGACGATACAAAAATTGGTACAATCGAGTAAAAAGCGGCGTCACGCCACAACTTCGTCCAATAAATATTCCTAACTGCGTCTGTAAGGAAACAAATGCTTGAAAGCACAATGATGGCCGCCAAAACACAATATTGTGGGAAATAAGTGACGCGTGGCCAACATATTCGGAATCGCGATGTTTATTTCGATATCGAGTCGTTTCAAGGATATTTATGGAACGAATTCAAACTACTTGATTTGGGATATTGTACTTAGCATTGTTATGGAATTATTTATAGGGAAGGGAACTGAATTTAATAGATGTTTGAGCCATTAGTGTACAATATATAAAGCGTTTCTTATAGGGTTTGGTGTAAGTGATTTATAGGAAGTGGAATTGTACAACGTGACATATTTCAATAATAATTAGAACATGATACATTTAGTACTTATTTTAGATTGATGTTAAAATGTATGTTTCTATAACTTAACAGTTTGTTATATTAATGTTAAATTAATGTTACATTTCTACACACATTTTAAAACAAGAAGACAGTATTCACAATCTTACAACAAATAAAACCGTTCATTAAAATCAAGCCATGCATTGAAAGATCAAATAATTCTTGTTTTCCTTTTTCGCTTTGAGACATCACAGAAAATATCTAAATATCGATTTGACAAAAAAGTATCTTAATAATATTTATGAAAGAATTCCTCGAGGAGTGATAAGTTTTCCTCTAACGCTCGAATAATTTTGATTCCAGTGAGCACATGATTGGGTGACAAAGAGCCCATAATAAAGTTATAGCAGTTTGAAACATTGTACATTTTATATCCTCGTCAGTGATTCCAAACTTTATTGTGTATAATGCCAACTTTATATAAGGCAATAGAGATTTAAATTATAGGTAGAGTCGCAGTTTTGTTTTGTGCATTGAAATACTATTATGAGCCCTCTTCACAATGGGCAGTATTGGGCAAGCGGTGGCCAACAGGATAGTGTAGATAAAGGGCCTAAATGTCTGTGATCGGCCGTCATTGTATATATTGTCAAGCTGTAACTCGCTTCATTTAGCGTTTGAATCGATACTATTGGTTCTTTACAAACACATCCCTCGTTATGCATCCTCGCAAATCTCTGGTGGAATAGCACCCTAATGGCGGCAAAGTCCTATGAGCATTTGTTGGTCCAACACTGCCCATTGTGAAGAGGGTCCAATAGGTGGCAGTTGCAATTTTGTTCTATATTTGTGTGCATTGAAATATGTACACAAATATGTACATAGCTTTTGTTGAATAATGACAGCTAAGCATTGTTGGTATTGTGTATCAGACTTGTACAGTTAGCAAAAATAGCTGAAGCACATTTTTTAAATACCTATGCAAATTTTTATGTTGGAGTTTGGTAAATGGGTTCGTTAATATTTGTACATGTCATAAATTTTCTATTTGTTTGAATTATTTCTATCTTTTTTGTGCTAGTTTCATCATGATTACAATATTTAGTATTTATATTATATATTTAAATGTATATGGAATCGTTCTTATAGAATTGTAGAGATTAAATTATTATACAAGACAAGCTTAATAAAACGATATTTTTGAAATTTGTACCACAAAAATACTGAAGGATAAGAAGAGGAAACTTTTTAAGGGAAATATTGGGTGAATTCAGGAAAATACAAACAGGAATGTCACGAACTCTATATTTCATAGTAAGACAATAATATTCTCTGTATTTTTAGACTAGAGTAGATAATTTTTGAAACAAAAAAAAATCGCAGTCGGATGAAACCCATTAGAAAAGGAGGGGAATATGATAAAAATGCAAGGAAAAATAAATTACGGTCAATCCGAGTTCGGGAAGTGGGAGGGGGGAGCTTTTAAGAGAAAAAAAATGGTCTCTCTCGATTTCCGACAAAACTACAAGTCCTACGGAAAAAAGTTCAATGGCAAAGTTGTAGGTAATAAAAGGATCTACAACTTTTGTACTAACAATTTTTTCACATAATCTCAAAATTTAGGTGAAAAATTCAAAAAACCAAGTTTTTGGTTTTTTATTTTTATCTACTTCAAAATTTATTGTTTTTCTACGAAATTTGGTGAAAACTTACTTTATTATGTCCCAAATACACTGTAGTTTATTTGATTGAAAATATTTATTTTTTCGCCTTATTTTGAATTAATACCAAAAAAACAACCTAATTTTCAATCGAAAAGTCACCCGTCAAAATATCAGCTTTTTTCAAAAACTTGCCTTTTATTCATTGAAATCTCTACTTTCATATGGTGTAAAAAAAAATAAACACCACCATAGTAAATGTTTTCAGGAAATGCATATAACAGTGTGAAACTTAGCTTTTACTAAATCAGGCACACTTCTCGAACTCTATATCTTCTCTTGTATCGGCTTTTCGCTTAAGGCTTAAAGGCTTCTACCCCAGTCTATTTATTCTACATAACGTCATTTTTATCTTTATCATAAACGTTGTTAATATTTTTCTCATAACAGCTATAATAATTGCTCGTTATGTTACGATTTTGTTTTATATGAGAAAATAGTGCTTGTTTCCGTGTAATTCTATAAGTGAAGGTAAACGTAATTTTATTAATAGATAGGTATGTTATGTGTTCAAGGAAATCAACGACAGATTATATGTATATAAGTATGTTATGTGATTGAACTCTATTAGGTCAACGATTTACTTACCCTTCCGATTTTAAGGAAATCGCTCCCTCTTGACGAAAATATCTATTCAATTCTTGATATTTCTATACCACGTTCTTTACGAGACTTCACATTGTATAGAATCTACATTGAAACGCTATTTTTGCATAGATTAACTTGGGATTGAGGAAATCCCTCACAAGAGTCATCAAGTCATTTGCCTAGATTGCAGTGCAGACGGGATTTAACTCGTGACGGTTGATAGCCCTCAGTTTACTCACAGTTGGCGGCCGGACTCTGGGGCATTTAGGAAATTTGCATGCCAATACCACTGGGACTGGAATAACGAAGAAAGTTTAAGCTGCCTTCGTTCTGTAAGGGAGTGAATTGCCACTTACCTCGCACAATGTAATTTTAGATTTCCCCAATCGATATTGCGGTTTAGGACCGTTGAAGGATGCAGAGCCTTTTATTGAGCACGTACCTTTTCGCTTTTGTGTTAAGCATCGATTTTTGAACATTTGGCGTAGTCATGATGATGTAGCGGAAAATTTGTTATTGTATTTTGACGTCGCGTCTGTTTATAAATTGTTAGGTACACGTAGGTTACTACTTGAAAATAAAACGCTATGAACGATGTTGATAAAATTTGGTAGATTCCATAAACATAGTGAAATGCTTTGCTTAGACCTCATATGTTAACATTTATCTACAAGAATAACTGGTACAAAATACCCCATATAATTTATTATTATTTTTTACAAGTAATAGGTATTACAAAAAGTTTTGCAGTATTTTAAAAATATTACTCCTATTACAAGACATTTAAAAAATGTTTAGAGAAAGCTCAATAACACAACGCTCTTAATTCATTTCAAAGCACAGAGAACAGCGAAAGTCAAGCTGTTTAACCAGTTGCTAGGCAAGACGAATAATGCCCAAGAATGTTTTATGCCAAAGTTTCATCCGTGGTCCCTTTGAATAATACTCAACATTAATATACGGACGGCTCTTCGTCGCTGTATAAGAGGATATAATTAATTGTCTAGGAATACTTAGAAATGGCCACTACTAGACGTAATTGCTTGACTCGATTTATGTACGGCATTTGTTATGTGTGCTATGGCTTTCGTATTTGTTTGTTTGTTGATAAATAGTTCTGATTTGATTGTTTTTTTTCAATGTGGTAGGTATTAAAGATGAAATCTTATCAATTACTAGCTGTCCCAGCAAACGTTGTTCTGCCTTACTCTTATCACTTAGAGGTGTGAAAAATAGATGTTGGCCGATCCTCAGACCTACCCGATATGCACAGAAAATTTCATGAAAATCGGTCCAGCCGTTTCGGAGGAGTATGGTAACTAACATTGTGACACGAGAATTTTATATATTAGATTAGATGTACGTAGTGTAACGTATGTGTCTTGCAATTGCAAGCATTACGTGTTTTGGAACAAAGTACAGTAGGAATACTAAGTACACATTGTAGTTAATTAGTAGGTATTTAAATTTTAACAGTTATGTTTAAAGTTATTTAAGTAGGTTTATTTTTCATACTAATGAAATTATTATTAAATTGTTTACAATTAATACATTCAATGTAACGATTTCATTCTAATACCTTTTGGTGTGATATAATGCGGTATAATGAAGGCGAAGATTCACGAACTAATTCGACCTCGTTAAATATGTACCACATGAATGAGAATTTCAATTCCATTTTCCATTCGAGCACATGAAAAACATCGTAATTGTCTTGCTCTAACAAAAGAAAACATCATTCGAAACGATTTCTTATATCACATAGAAATCGACGCGAAATCAATAAAATAATTTGCAAGCACGAGCAAAACATATTTGTGTATTCCAATTGTTATTTCAGTCTTCTACTTTCGTTTGTAAAGTATACGCAAATAAGCATTGTACATAGAGTAGATACAATTCAGTGTATAACAATAAACACGTTCAATATTTTCATTGAATGCAGCTCTCAGGACAATATTACTTGAGGGGATATTTATGTCGTTTCATTATATGAAACTACGCTGCAATTCCGTTGCTTTCTATGGAATGCTACAAAGGATATTATCCAACGTTACGCCTAGCAGTATTGTTTTTCACAATTTTAAAACAATGCTATGTAAGTCCGCTTCCTTTGTTCTCTGACAGCGGAAAAATCAAGCAACGCCTGGTTCGCGACGGGCATAATTTTTCATTTTGCGCAAACAAAAATGTGTAAAGAAACCTAGGATGCTCGTTACTAAAATATGTTTTTCAGCGGTAATGAAATTCTTAATAAACTTTCATTTGGGTTGATATCTGTTGGAATGAGGTTACGCTGGCAAAAGATATTGCATTCTATTTATAATGTTAATTGAAATAAGATTTTAGTCGGTAATCCAATTAGGTACTTATTCTCTTCATGTTACGTGTAGGTACGTTGTACAATGAACTGCAATAAAGTTTACGTTATATTGATTGAAGTCAATTCAGTAAGATGTTTCGAGCAGTTGCTACTAACAATATTAAGAATCATTGCCAGTAACTTGTATACCATTGGAATACAGGACACATAAATTATTATTAAAATAATATATTGTTTGAATAGTCATAGTAGTAGCATGGAAAACAAATTAACTTTGTTTAACCATTAAGGCAAATATATGAAAAGTAAATTCGAACGAAATTAGGAATGATAAATCTGAAGGAAGGTTTTTTCGAAACAAAGTTCATTTGTTACAGCGTGTCCCTGTCAACCATTTCGACGTTTTTTCGATCATTATCACCGTTTATTTAGTCGTTAATATATCACTGTCTAGCAAATTACTTACTTTTTTTGTTTATTCTAAATTTGTAATATGGACTTAGGAAGCTTTACATGGCTTTTTACTAGAAAAAAACACAATATTTATCGCTACAAACGACTACATTATGATTTTTATGATGTTATGCCTGTTATGCTGACTCCACCGTACAAAATATAACGCACAAGATTATATTTTATCTGAAACAATGTGATATTTAAAAATTAACGCCGCAGAATCCTAAACGATATAGATATTGATTGTGATTGGTCGTGGACGTAACGTTGCCCGTTTTACAGTATTTAACACTAAGTAACTAGGAGATATTTAAAACTAATAGAAAAACGTATTAAACACAATCGCGAACAAACTACTACCATAGAATTGCCCGTTATTAGCATCGTTCATTAAACCCAGGCAACGTTCCAAAAACGGCAGCTTAAAATTAAAATTGTGCCGCGGTAATTAATCCAGAACATAACTAACAGCTCTTAACGATCCCCTGTTCATAAATGTAGCCAAAAAGTATGAAAACTTGCATCAGCTAAAAGTACATGTAGGTAAAGGGCTGCTTTGAACTAAATATTACAAAAAGAAACGTCAACTTTTAGAACATGCTACAAAAAGGCGGTCACACAAAAAATAGAGAATGTAAACAAAAATTTGAACTTATGATTTGCGCTAAAAAGAAGCATAGTACAATTTTGTCGCTACTTTCAGTTTTCTATTTGAATACGGTTAATCTTTTAATTTAATAATCATTTAATGCTAACGATCGAGTTCAAACGACACACACAGCTCTCAACACCACATTACCAGATATTAATAAAATGACGCATAAATAGCCTTTCCTTTTCGGCGAACGTATCAGAAACAAAAAATAAATAAATTACCACGCAAAAATCTGCCAAAACTCGGCATGCGACGTATTATCTGCAGCGCTTTATGATAGAATTGCAAATTTAAACCCTTTGTAAGCATTTCAGATTCGGAAACACAAATTCGCTTTTACGGTCATTTGCATGTTGCTGTGTCGTAGTTGCGGCGATTTCCGAATTGTTAAGTCGTCTGATAGGCTGTTTATAAATATTTAATTCTATCGAATGGTTTCAATTAACGGGAACAAGTAATTTATTCCCACTATACGAGGGCAGGGGAATTATTAAAGTTTCATTATGGGCTACTTTATTGGAGTAGGTTTATGTTTCGAAGCTTACTAATATATTAGTGTTATAATAATAATTAAAGTAGGTGTGCTTTTGCGTTATTTATTATACTTCCCCTTTACAACAATTATTAATCTGAGCAGTACCTGAAAAAAATAATGTGGTATCATAAACTTCTTACATCTTATTTTTTAATGTATTCATTTGCAACTGTTCATAATTAGCTGAACATATTTTAATCATCTCTGTGTATTTATTTTAGCAGATCGTTGTACCACACCACATTCAATACCTTTATCCATTGGGATAAATTGGCTTGGTCTGGCATATATTGATATCCCAGACCAAGCCGAGCCGAGATCCCTGTTATACATCCCTGTTACATATAATATTAACTCGTTTGCGTAACGTAAGCTAAGTAAATCTTTGCCCGTCACGTAATTAGCCAACGCTAGCGAGTGCTCGCACGACGCTATAAAATACCGGCATGAACTAACAAATCCAGCCCAGTAATGCTTACTAGGCAAACATAAACAATATGGTGCGATCGACCCTTCGTGAGTGGGACAATTCATTCTGCCCTTGCCAACATGTGTTCACGTCATATAAAGCACACCTGAAACCAGATTGCGTATAGATAAAGAAATTTAATATAACTACGCATTTGGTTGCTTGATTTATATTGTACAGGTTTGATGTATTGCTTAGTTAACTCCTAGATTAGCACTGTGATTGAATACTATATTGGATAGCGTATTACTTTTGAAATATATAATACTAGCTGCGCTCCGCGGTTTCACCCGCGTAGCTCCGCTTCTGTTGGTCTTAGCGTAATGATATATAGCCTATAGCCTTCCTCGATAAATAGGCTATCCAACACCGAAATAATTTTTCAAATCGGACCGGAGTTCTTGAGATTAGCGCGTTCAAACAAACAAACAATAATATTATTAGTATAGATGCTTTATAATATTATTAGTATAGATTAGTAAAGTAAATTATTTATTGTCTAATGAAAACATACCTCAACTTTGTTTGTTTTTACTTATACGTTTTTTCAAGTTGCTGATAACGTAAACATATTAAAATTGAGTGAAGTTTTAAATTTTTATTGAGAGAAAAAAACCTTTTTGCAAATAAAACGAGGGAATTTTATTTGCAGAATCTTCATGTTTTTCGTGGAATTCATTTATTCACTAATGATGTATCCGATATAAAATTGAGCAATACATGTTATATGGATATTATTTAAATACTTTCATTTATGAACGTAAAATTGTTTAACGAAATTAATTGTGTTGTAAATTATACTCTATAAAGTGCCTTCACATTAACAAAAGAGCAAATTGTATAAAGAATCGTGTTCATTATACAACATAATATTGTTTGTGCTCATTGACTTCTAGTCTAATTCTGTTCCATTCAAGACTCTGTTAAGGCCAGACAAAATAATGACTATAATTTTGTACAAGCCCATGAGCTGATACGTTTTAGCGAAATATTTTAGTTATTATATCGTGTGGAAATTCTAAAATAAATGAAGGTCTTTGTATAGCCATGAACTTGATTGGTTAATTTAAAAATAAAATAAATTGTCTAATCCTACTAATGAATGATAATATCTATCTACACTTGTAAATTTATATTTAATATTAAGATATTTTGTAGTACAATCCTTGCCTTTTTATTGTCATTTAACATGTGCTTAATGTATAACAGATATAATTACCGCCTGTATAGATATTTTTTTATAGTCGTAAGCTGTCTTAACAATTGTTTCAGATTACCTACTGAAAGTACTGAAGTGAAGAGTGTAATTTTTACTAGAATATAAATATGAGTGGCTGGTAGCAAGGCGTTTTGATTAAAAAATTATATCAAAGCTAAAGTACACCATCGCACATGCTTTGGTATCTTAGGTATCATATTAATGTTGTAATTAATATCCTTTACGAGGTACAACATGCTCTCTAGCAGATTTAGGGCTTATTGTTTGGCAATTATGGCGCCTAGACTCGGCCATTTTCATTTATTGGTCACATTATATCGTTGATAAATTAAAATTCACATTAAAATATAATTCATAGCTAAAATAATTGTACCGAGTACTGTCAAAGAGAGATTATAATAAATACAATTTTGTTAATTCTCCATAAGCCTACATAAGTCGGACCGCGATACAGTATTGCAAATGAAACACAGCTAATGGAAAAGTTAATTTTAAACGAGCCAATTTCACAACGTATCGAGCTGACTGATTAATTTGGATTAATTGCTCGTGTGCCTTCTATTTCGAATTTTAGTTTGCTATTGTCAGAGTGCTTTGGAAATTCGATGTTGCGTAGTATTTTGGTGTTTTGGAGGTGGGGTAATAAGTGGTCATAATTTGCTAATTATTTTGTGGTATTTTCTGGTAGTTAAACTTTATATTTTATTCTGTTCAACAATAAGTTGACATTTTAATATTAAAGTATCGCCATTTTTTTTTTTAAATACAACATCAAATACAACACATATTAAAACATCAAATATGTTCCTAATTTCGATAGAAATAAAACATATAATTACATTGCAAACACGAAACAATTAATAAAACATAGCAGTAATACAAATAATGCTCATGAGTTTTCCTGTAAATAAATTTCGCGCACTTAATTTTCACACCAGCTATATTTCAAAAGCCTTTTTTTCCTGTTTGATGAAGAGCAAGTTTCATTACAGGTTTATGAAAAATTCCATTCTGTCTACAGATGAGATCCTGCAACGTTTTTTGACGTCAGTTTTCACACGTTCGTAAAGGCACAACGAGTGAATAACTATCTTAAATACGCTTTTAAATTGTTTTTAATCTGTTTTGTAACGCTACTGTTTTTATAGAACGGTATTTTTTTCTAAAGTTTGTTTCGGATTTAATATAAGACTTAAACATTGGCGTTGTTTAGCTTAATTTAAATTAATAGCATACAACTAAACGTTTATATAATTAAATATGATTTTTCTTTCATTCCAGGTACTCTTCAAACGGACAGCAATCGCGATGTTGTGACAAAGAATAAATCGCATCCAACAATGCATTTCCTAAAGTACTTCTACGATGTCCTAAATAACAGAACTATATTATTCATAATAGTGTTGCTATCGCTCAAACTGTGTAGTCCGCAAGATTTAAGTGACGATTTCGAGGATAGTGCGGAGACAATATCAAAAATGAACGCGGGCAGAAAGTTTACTAGAAATATAGGAGTTGCGAATCCGTGTAGACTCAGTGAATTACTTTGTGATACGGGCCAGTGTATATCTTTAGATAAATACTGCAACGGGGAAGACGATTGTGGGGATAAGAGCGACGAGCCAAAGGCTTGCACTCGTAAGTAATTACTTTGCAACTCTTATAATAATTGTATGAAATTTATTGCGTAGTTGATGACATGGAATGTGTTTTAGTTTTATTGCACGTTATTTTCAGCTTCATTTGGATTTTAGAATGTTTTATAATTTCCTTAAAATGTTTTCCGTTTTCCATTCCATTAATGTTATTTTAAATCGTATTGTTTGTTTTGAACTCTACTTCTGTATTTTTCTGCTTAGTTAATTAGTCGCGCTTATTTCAGTTTAGAATTAGAAATAATATTATATTCTATGGAAGTTCTAAACGGAGTATTTGGATGCGGGGTTTTAATGTTTTAAAAAAAGATGAATGTTTAATTAAAGTTTTTATGCTTAAATTTAGCTCTATGTAGATATTATTAGCAAAGCTCACTTTGTGAGTGCATTCAGTTCCGTCATCCCAGTTTTATAATTTTTATAAAGGAGATGGTTTGTTTCATAATATTAACATATAACATTACACCCACAAATATATTATTTATTAGAAAATATAATATTTTCCACAGAAAAGCATTTTCAACAATCTTGTATTCCGTATCTCAGAATTGGATTACGTGTACTGTGTAATATTTATTTTAATATTTATTCGTGTTATACGGGCTTCATGTTCATTGTATGATGTATTTTGAAAATCTTAAAGGTAAATCTTTAACACCAATAGAATACATCTGTCTCACCTCTACAAAGGAAAACGATTTGCCTATTGAAAATTCACTTTAATACATTCGTTCTGAAATAGAATATTTCAAACAAATACAGGCAAAGCTTCGAATAAAAGTCATTTTTCTCTAAAGGATATAACGGTACTAGACCAAATTTTCAGGCGCGTGACAAGAATCTTTGAGATTCTCTTTGCCTGTTCTGCTTTACATTTTCTAACAGTACCTGACTCTGTCTAGAAAATTTGTCTTTTTGTAAATTCTGTAGCTGAATTAATATTATTTTATTTAAGAACGAGATTAAGGCGACTTAAAGCTCAAACACTTTTGCTAAACGTTATAATTTTATTTTCACATATTATTTCCTAGTAATGAAAATGTCGTCGTTATATAATTTCTATTGAACTAATATTTCATTAATTATTGCAATGTAATATGTTACTAATAGCCTGTTAATCCGCAATTATGCAAATTATACACGTTTTGTTCTGTCAGTAATTACATTTCATTATTATTTTTTAGTATTTGTGCGCTATAATCATTTGTCGTTAAATATTCATGAAATGTAATGTCTACTACCCATTCGTTCTAAACTCATAAGACTGGTTAAGTTACCTTAAGTAACGTTTAGTCAACTTTACGTTTTTCTAATAAACTGCGTTCTTTTTAAAAATATTCAATAACCTTATAATCGCTTGCCTGTAGTGAATGCGTGGATGATGATGATGCCAAATATGTAATAATATACATAAGACTGGATAATCTTTACGGGATTTTATACTTAATCTTGCGTTATTTTCATAAAATCAAAAGAATCACAATCACAAAAGGGACTATAGACATGCCAGAACGTCAACGGAGCTGCGTCAGGCGGATAGAATTGGCTTGCCTTTGTTACACCCATCCCAACAAGTTATGCAGAAAACCGGCCAAAACATATTACATTTAATGTTTGAGGATTTGCGTAACCAACGTGGACTTACGTAACGTACTGTTATTAAAATTTGAACAAAATCCACGTCAGGAGAAATGTCTCATTCCGTTTATTTGATGTTGATAAAATGGTTTTTTCTTTAACGTAATTATACGACGAATGATTTGATTTTCGTGTATGTTATTAGTGTAATAACGGTAGTTTAGAATAAGTAACAAATTAATTATTATGG
>CAJQZN010039748.1:0-16408 GCA_907164685.1 Colias eurytheme
TAAATGGAACAGATCAACATACGACTTATGATTTGGTATATAAAACGGAGTCAAGAAGTGTTTGAGCATTTCAAAATTTGAACCGTTACGGAGTCGAGTTCGTCTAGTCTAGGCGGATTTAGCAATGTATGGAACATTACCTAACTATAATATGTTTGTGTACGGAGCCAACAAATACTGTAGTGTTTATGAAAAATTAATCTACGTTACTTAATATACAGTTTCGTTTTGTCGGATCAAATAAAGCTGTAATTTTGATAATATATATGGATCTGATCAACATACGTCTTTGGATTTGGTATATAAAACGGAGCCAACAAGTGTTTATGGGTTTCTGAATTTCGGCCGTTACGGAGTCGATTTAGTTCGAGATCTTAGCAATAAAAATGTTGAGTACATCAATTTCTCCATGAATACGTTTGGCAACATCGCTCAAATATTTGCGCCGTTGCCACTCCGGGCAAGATCTATGCAACCGGAGTCGAGTAATATGGGGGAAAAGGTGGAGTCAGGAATGCACGGCAGTCGGGCTGGATCAACTTAGTGCCCAGGTTGGTATTTATATATATATATATATATTTATTATTTCAATATCTTATATGTAGATATATATGTATAACTAGAGGTCCGACCCGGCTTCGCCCTAGGTACATATTTCGCAATAAAAGGTAGCCTATGTCCTTTCTCGGGTATCAAAATATCTTCATACCAAATTTCATGCAAATTGGTTCAGTAGTTTAGGCGTGATTGAGTAACAGACAGACAGACAGAGTTACTTTCGCATTTATAATATTAGTATGGATTCTATGGCTATCGAACCTAACACTTCGATAGAGATGCATTCAATTTACTATAGCCATAGAATATATGTACTAGCTGCGCTTAGCGGTTTCACCCGCGTGGCTTCGCTCCTGTTGGTCTTAGCGTAATGATATATAGATTATAGCCTTCCTTGATAAATGGGCTATCTAACACCGAAAGAATTTTTCAAATCGGACCAGTAATTCCTGAGATTAGCCCCGTCCAAACAAACTCTTCAGCTTTATCATATTAGTACATATTAACGTAATACGTATATAGATGTATGTACTCTATGCTATAGCGGTAATATAACGAGACTTTAAAACTATTTTTATAAGATTTTATTTGGTGTAATCGCAAAATAAATGCTGGTTTCATATAGGCACTATTTAAATCTATGAATAAACTGGATTCATTCCGTTGAGGTCAAAACCAATCGTAATAAGGCAAGGGTCTAGGCTAGACATTGAATTTGTTTAGACTTTATATTTACGTACAAGATAACGTAAGTACTCAATACATACCTACTATCTTTAGACAACACGGTAAAAAAATCTAATTTTGCCAAAATAATGTTTTTTTTTACAATACTTAAAGCAGAATTACCTATAAACACGGACTTAATAAATTGTAGTTAATTACCAAGTAACCCTATTAATATTATAAATATGCGAAAGTTTTTGATGAGGTTGGTACATCAGAATAACATGCCTATGACCATGGACGTATAAAAAAAGACGGACGGTATATCGCCTAAATATTGAGTGAAGCCTAGTAATGGCGGCGAAACATCCATGCGTGTGTGCCATGTTGCCATGGCAACAGCTGTGTTGATGACAATGGCGGCTGTATTTTTTTCTATAAATTTTGCCGTAATAATTTTGTCATTAAAACATAAAAGAAATAACTTGCTTCCCTGTGGAATGTAATCCCTTGTGTTTTGTTATTTAAAATTGTACTGTTGCGACACCATTTAACCACGCAAGACGGCATTTTAAATATTTTTTGTGAAACAGTGACGCAGTTAATCAGTCGGTAGTTCACGACGTAATGGCGGCCGACTAGCTTACTATGGTGAGAGTGTGTGCGTGTTTATTGTCTTTACGCGATCGCTAGCTTACTATGGTGGCTTCACGTTGTTTGTTCGTAATACGGCGTCCGTCTTTTTTTATACGTCCATGCCTATGACTTATGAGCTATAGGAATACTTCATAGTTTATTTTGACCGCGGGTTCTTTCGCGGGTGAAACCGAGCGGCACTGCTAGTGATATTTAATTTTGCTAACTGAATTGTCTGGGTACGTATTAGGTACGCAAAATTTTACAGTCTTAATGACACAGATGCAATACCTATGTGCTGTTTATACTAATATCTTTGCATTTGGATTTTATTAAAAAAAAACAATACATTTACGGCCTTACTTATAAAAAGTTAAACAATGGATAAATTTCTACCATTTTCTACTATAGCTTTGTCCTACTCTTGCTCACATGAAACGTCAATCATAAAAACAAGACAGGTTATTGCAATAACTAATCCATTTGCTTAGCGAATGGGTAACATTTTATAAGTAAGACCGTAAGAGTCCTTCGAAAATCTTCGAGGCTTTACAAAATGATTACGAGACGAAAATACGCGGTAATTCGCCAGTTTAGTGTATAAATTCGAACAGTACTGTGGTTCGATTTAACCCACTTATAACTGGCGATAATAGAAGTACGACTATCCCATTTTAAACTTTCAAATGTCAATAACCTGCGTTACATAGAAAATGCGTATGTGTGCAACATTAATTATATACTTACCTATAATATTATGTACTTACACACACTTTTTACTTCAATTTAATTTACATAAATAAATAACTACACGGTGATATTTGAATACATGGCTTTCGTAGGTATTTTGTGAGAAATTGGAAATCATAAATTCAAAGGAAGAACAATGAGACCAAATTGTTTCGTTTTTAATTTTCGTTCGAAAAAAATATTTAGCTTCTCACTTATTGATAAAATTCGTACAGATTACAGTCTATGATAAATATTAGGGATGTAACGATACATGATTTTGCCGATACGATACCGATACCGATATTTTTAGTAATGTATCGGCGATACCGATACCGATACCGATATCGATGGCTTGGTAGAAAAATAAATAGTGAATTATGCATAAAAAGTTACCAACATTTAACAGAGACAACTGTTAATCGTATTCTTTTAAATAAAAATGCCAAATCAAAAAACAACAAAACCATTTATTTTAGTATTATTATTTTACGAAGTCAGTTAAACTTGTAATACACATACAATCAGTACCTAATAAAAGTTTACTATTCTGCCGTCCTTTAACTAGAAAGTCGTTAAGCCCACGAAGTGAGTTTCGAGTAAATGGCAAAAAACACGGAAATAGTTATTTCTTAAAAATTATGACACTTACAATAATTATTGTGAGATACATCGATCGACATTTAATTATATTATATATAAATATTAGTTTTTACCCAGAAACTGTTATAATTTATTTTTAAATTCACTTTTTCTCGTTTAGTTCAGCATATAATCTGAAAATTTTAACTATTTACTGGACAAGACGGCCGTTCACATACCATAGCGACTTTTTAGCTAAGTAATTTAGTATTTTTATTTTCATTTTGTGATTTTTTTTTATTTAGTAATAAAATGCTTACCTAAAACGTCGTTAAGCTACTATAACTACTTTTAAGCTATGACTTTCGTTTTAATTTAAATTTCAAAAACTTTATAATCAGCGTTTAAGGGCTTTTGGATGCTTTTGTACTATGATTCTATATAGTTGTACTAAATTTTAATCTTACTAATGTTAAAAATTTGCTGCTGTCTGAGGCTTTGCTCTCGGGAATTACATCCTCTAGGTCAACCAATGGAAAGGAAAAGGATCAAAAGCTTTTAGGTTTAAGTATTAAGGATTTAAACACTATCTAAATTAATGGTTTTAGCGTCTTATTGTGAGTAACAAGTATTTTAAACTCTTTTACTAAATGACTCTTTTAAATTTTCGATAAAATTAACCTTTATTTCTCGTCATGTTCACGTTTATTTCATTACAGTGGCTCATTAAGAGGTTAAGATTGAGATAAATCTTCTCGCTTTTCTTTTTTGGAACCGTATATTCATTTAGTATTGCAATTTTAACGTTATTTTATAAATATTCTTCTGCGAAGCCATCATACGAGTCACGGATATGTGAGTACATATAGAACCACAAACAATGTAAACATAAATCGTTTCCTGAAAAAAAAATTAAGACTTGTGCACAAGGTTTTTGAAAAAATACACCCTGGTTTCAATAGGGCTTCAAGCTCTTACATGTGGGATGCTCTTAATAAATAATGTAGAACCGCTTATCAAATGATTAGAAGACTCTTTCATCCACATTCAGAAAATATAATATACCAGAATATGCGGAAAATAGCAGGAGGTAGAAAACTTTTTATTTGCTACAATGTAAAAAATACAAATCTTAATAATCTAATACATATAAAGATAAGAAAAAATAGCAATAGTTGCAAAATGGACTCCCCGTCAGCGGGTCAAAGGGTCAAAAGTGTACTCCTAACAATTTTTGTATCACCATCTCTAGTACATTGCTTGACAGTCGATTACTAATTCCACCCAAGGGGTAAATTACATAATTAATAAATAGTTTTAAAAATTAAATAGTACAGACTGTCTTTCTTCTCTTTCTCGGTTACAGAGACAAATCAGAGTCTAAACAGAGAAGTACGATTGAAAGTTCGCACAGTCGTAACCATTACCTACCAAATTTTCGTAACTTTGACTTGTTATATTTTCCGTAATTTAGCTGCTAGATTGTTTAAAACTTAGTAATCTTGATCAGAAATAATACGTCTTGTAAAAGAAAATCAAAAGCAATCGGTACTCTGATTGGGAGCGACATTATTTCATCATCACTCTCATCCCCAAAACTGATGCATCACCAGAATCGGATAACTGCCTTTTAGCTAAAAAATGAGGGTTAGCTGCTTTGTAGCTAAGCAAAAAAGTGTTATTAGAATTTTTCCTAAATAAAATTACTTAACTAAAAAAGCGTTAAGGGCGAGTAACTGCAAATAAGGTAAGGATTTCCATTGGAATCGTTATATGAAAGCATATCATAAAGCAGTTATAGTCCTTTTGCGTCCCTATAGTCAAGTATAATCTGATAACGTACTTTTAGTCAAGTAAAAAGCTAAAAAATAATTATTAAATCTGGCGGTTAAGGTACTTTAAAGGAAATTTAGCGAAGTAGTGTTGGTTAGACGCTTTCAAGTTATGGAATCGCTGAACTATTAATGCTAGAGAAATGATTCTTAGACAGAAAGATAGAGAATTCTGAACTCTATCACCCTACATTTAAAACTGAAAATTGACCATTTGAGGGTTAACGGCTTTTTAGTTAAAGGACGGCAGTATTGGTAGAGTTTTTTCAGAAAACAAAGTGCGCACGCGCGGGCGGCCTCCCGCATCGTTCATTGGGCGCGGATTTTTGAATTATTTGATATCAAAAAAATTGGTTGTTTGTAAAGTAGGTTTACGATCGAGATGTTTACGTGATAACATAATGCAGTGGCAGCGCTCGAGATGAAACGGGAGATCGGTCCGTCTCGTGAAGTTTTGGTGTGACACAAGTTTATGAATATGTCACCCGACTAAAACGATTTTAAAAACGTTATCACGATAAAAATTAAAAAAATTCAAAATTATTTATTTCTTTCCTTTACATAAACAAATTTGTGATTGGAACACTCCTAGTAAGCAAATAAAATGCTTGTGTCAGGAGGTTCCGCTCTTCCTTAACACTATTACAGAAACAGAAATAAAACAATATGAATGAATACAATGCAAAAACATAAAAGAAAAGAAAGAATTTAATAAAAAAATATCGGTATCGGTTGATTTATTATCGGCGATACCGATATATCGGCTTGCCGATATATCGGCCGATATATCGGTATCGGTATCGGTATCGTTACATCCCTAATAAATATATATTTTTTAATAACTAGGTATGTACCTACTCACATAGTATCGAATAAAAATTAAAATTTGTACCTATTATGGATTAACGACTAATTCTACGTAATTTTTATTTAGAGTCATATTATGTTCTATAGACTTTGAAGTACCTATTTATAAAAAAAAGTTAATAAAAAAATTTTATTTTTCTAATGATAAAAAACCACATAAACAATGACGGATATAATAAAATCCAATCACTATTGATATAGAAAAGTAAGCGCGAAAAGTGTTCAAGGTTGTCAGGTGCAGCGAATTCTTCACATTCTTTATAGTAAAAACTAAAACCAGTTTCCTATTAGCAATCTTAATGCCATCACATAAAGTTTATTTTGAATTATATTCCATATGCAATGTTTACTTCTTAATAAACGTGGCCAGCTTTTTAATGTTGACATTTAACTTTTTTTTTGTCGTGAAGCTATAAGATACTGTATCGACTGACATATTGTATGTAACCTGTAGGTTGTGTATATTTTAATTAAGCAATTGTTACAATAATTTGTGCATTTCGAAATAGCAAAGAATTCAAGGCAACCTTTCTACTTTCAACGATATTGTAGTAAGCAATACTCGTAAACTATATTGAATTAATAAATGTTCTTACCCCTCAACACCGCCAAATAGCTTCAGTCCATTCATAGTTTAAAAACAATGAATATTATTAGACTTGTAGTACAGCAATAGTAAGGCGTATTGGCGGTAACTTATCAATAAACTATAATCACAATAAACACAACAATTTGCCACGAACACGGCGTCAAACTAAAGCAAAAGCCAAAAACTATTAAAATTTCAATGACAATTGACAACTGACGGATTCGTAGTTGTTGTACGTTGTTGTGACATAATCAATGTCATATTGACTTTTGACAGATAACGCACTGGTTCACGTCATAGATAATATTTCGTGCTGCTCATGGCGCATGCGTAATAAACACAGATAAAATAGTATGGATGTCTTAAATGTAACTGGTTCGTTCTTTCATTTTTATAAAATAACATAATTATTATAAACAAATAATGTTCTACAAAAACGATAACTATTCAGAAGGGAAAAACCTGTGGGAAAAACATTGTATTTTCAACTGACTTCGAAAAAGCACTGACTTTGTAAACCGATTACGATGATTATTTTTTTTTATTTGAAGGCTGGTGCGTCCCGTGTGACCACGTTTAGATTCTTTGCTCTAAGTTTTCTTTGTTGTATTTCTGAAAATCAAAAGGCGGTTTAGTTTTTTTGTTATAGAAATATGAATAAATTATGATTGAACAAAAAGCTTGGCAAAGATCGGGACTCGTATGTGTACACAGGTAAATAAATGAAATAAAACATTCAAATTGTAACATCTGATATATTTTTACATAATTCTTCCAAGGGAATTTCATGGACACAAATTATTATAAGGTACATTGACTTACTTACAACATTGGGACATTCAATACTTATACATTAATATAATAAATATAATATTATCATAATTAAGACGAATTTAATAAGTAGTTACTTATGTACTAAGTCACTACAATAGTAAAATAAAAAAGGAAATATGATCGAGTTACTAATAATTACTAAGTAGGTAATGTAATTAAGTAGGTACATACAAACATTTAAAATGCATGACAACGAAATATTTTCTATATTAAAATTTGTTCTGAATTTATTCAACGAACCAAAGACGTTACTTATTTGTTTTTATAGAGAATTTACACATTCGTGTTCGTTTATTCGCCTCGCTATTCGCACGAAAGTTTAAATGCACCTTAACGCTTAGACAAAGATGGAATACACACATCGCAAAGATCTTCTTTCCTTGTCTCACAAAGACATTTATTGCAAAAAGTATATAAGTATCATATTCTATACATAGTTGATTAGATTATCTGTGAGGTAGTCATTTAATAAAAATGAACCATTTCATATAAATTCTGTAATTCTCAATATACATAGGTACAGTACTATAATATTATAATGATTCTTTACATTTTAATAAGTTAGTAATAGTTTTACAAATGTTATTCATGAAAATCACTGATAGGATTACAATAATTATCACTTACAATTATTAAGTGACATACAGACAATTTATTTACAGTCATAAGTACGAAATCTCTAAGAGATAAAACATCGATTTACAAAATGTTTACTATTTACAATAAGTACCTATATTCACTCACTAATATTTTTAAAATTAATACTTAGCTAAGACCTAATTATTTCACAACAGTCTTTTCATTAATATAATTAAATGTTTGAGTATTAATTACTATGATAGCAATTTACATAAATATAATATACCTATCTATATTATGGATACAATTCATATATTTTTTTTAACTATATTGTGTGTTTAATGTGCATACTTTAGTATTTTACAGGACAGGCAAGTGTAAAAATTAATACATATTTTTTTTTCATCAAATTAAATTAAATTCAATAATATTATACTTAATGGTTTAAAATGAATTTTGTTGTAATTTACCTTATTATTATATTATACTAGCGATCCGCCCCGGCTTCGCCCGTGGTACATGTTTACGTTTTCTCTACATAAGAACCATCCTCGTACTTCAAGGAATACAATAAAAAAAGAATTATCGAAATCGGTTCAGCCGTTCTCGAGTTATGCGCTTACCAACACATTTTGCGATTCATTTTTATATATAAGATTATTTTATTTATTCTTTGGTTATCATAAATCGACTAGAACCTTTTTAGTTATAATAATTAAATTTAATGTGAACTAAGTACAATGTATACAATGTATACCTACTAAATAGTTAAGCTCAGATAACCTGTCCACAATAATCAGGCAATTCAGGACTTTTTTTAAATAATTACCAGGCCGTAATTTACAGATAAATATTGATTATTGATTTATTATTAAGTACATATTAATGGTAAAAAATTTACGCCTTCGCAAATCTACTAGTTTTTTTTAAATAACTTGCCTATATAAAACAGGCAGGGGCATTGTTTTTAATTTTTCATTAAAAAATATTAAAATATTCAACTTTGATAAGTTCAACATTTAAAAATTAAAATTAAATAACAGGCCAAAAACAAATGCTGTTTTCTATAATATTAATTTTAAAGTGAAATTAATATATTATTATATTCGATGTTAACTACTTTTACAGAACTTTCAAGCAATCTCGATATAGGACTATTTGACTAGGTACTAAAATAATGCATACCTACAAATAAGAAGTAACAATGCGCTGTAGAAAATCATAATTATAAAGGGACTAGGATTTACTTCTAAAATTAAAAACACGAACAAACACATACGGACACACTTTTTACCGCTCTCTGAGTAGACAAATGTCAAAATAGGTACCTATAGGATTTTTTGGATATTTTTGGCTTATAGCATTACCTATTCCAGAAGTTAATCCCAACATGATAATATTACAATTCAATTGCAACAATCATATCTTAAAACGTACATGAATTGAAACACTATAACTCATGATATTGATCTAATAACACCCATAAAATTTCCAAATCTTTAGTGAAAAGCAAAATTGGCTCGAAGCCATTTCATTCATTATATTATATTTTGTAATAAAGGACGATTTAACAATAATAATATATCTAGCTACAACATTTAGAATAGTGCTTTACACATGCATTTTAGTTAATACACATTACTTTATCTCTATAATATATTATTAAAATATATTTATAATTAATTTTTTAACTAAACACACGCGACGGAAGTCTTAAATTGAGCATTTTGCCGTCGCAGAGCTTGACGTCACCTGAAAAGAAAATTATGATATAAATGACTATTTAAATGTTCAGTTCGTTTAACATTTTTGTATGTGTTAATTGGTTGTTAAGGAAAATATTCCTTGCACGTGTGGTTCTGTGACAAGTTTATGTATCTAAAGGCTTTAATTTTAAGTGGATGTACTAATGATTAACATAGATCGTGTGTAGCTAAGTTTCAAGATAGGACCCGGTAGCTATAAGGACTGTAATCAGGGGATTTATAAAGCATGATAAGTTGGTGCGATAAACAGCACTTTAAATCTTACTCCTTATTTAAATGTATAATATATAACCTACGGAAATAATTAGATTAACTTTATCACACAGGTATCATTAATACTTTGTGTACGTGATAGTGTACTTCTAACACCATCTATAACACAAGATTCTACTGCATCTATCTTTACTAATGCATAATGTTTAAACATAAAATAATTTAACACTAGGTGTATAGTATTAGCATAAAAGATCTTCTTATATGCACCTATCACCACATATTTACAGCTTATAATATGTAGAGTCTTAACGAGATATTTGAAGTGAAACTTCTTTATCGGGGTTAAAAA
This sequence comes from Colias eurytheme, assembly GCA_907164685.1. Classification (NCBI taxonomy): domain Eukaryota; kingdom Metazoa; phylum Arthropoda; class Insecta; order Lepidoptera; family Pieridae; genus Colias; species Colias eurytheme. Next base: position 10,204 of record CAJQZN010039748.1, read on the forward strand.
AAATTTAGTGTAACATTTTTTCGTTACGCGTGACATTTTTCCGTTACGCGCCATCTTTTTCTTATCCCTACCACGCGTGATTCAACGTATTTCTGTAAAGTTGCATATAGTAAATTATTTTTTGAAAAATAAGGTCATAAAGACGTTTCACTTCCTACATGTGTACACTAGTTATACGCGTACATTTTTTTATTTATTTTTATACCTATCAGCACTAGAAGTAGGGGCTTCTTCGTCCAGCGAATGTGAATGACCATGTACTGGTCTGGGCCGTCTGTTTATTGCATTATCAGTCCCGTCTGACTCCCTTCGCGACCCGCCGCCCGCGCAGAAGCACTTGCATATTATTCTCTTGAATGCGAACCTGAGAAAGGGTATTAATTCAAATTTATTTGGCTCCGATAGAAAAATGTAGTAAAGATTTTTAAATAAAAACCTTTATTAAATATTGAACTTTTTTGAAGGATAAAGAAACATTAGGTTCAATGAAAATGTTGGAAGTAGAACAAGTTGTAAAGCCAATATTGAGTAGGTAATTATAGTTTTTAAATCACACAAAACCAATGATAAATGTATCTTAAGTTATTAATTTAAATAAACAATACAAAGCTTGCTTAAACTTGAGAAGATTTACGTATAAGAGAAAAAAAATCGATAGTAGAAAGGAAAATAGCGTATCTAAAATTGTTCTCCAAACAAACTGAATCAAATCTTACCTGAAATCCTTAGAAAACAGCGCATATATCAAGGGATTGATTGCAGAGTTGCAATAGCCAAGCCAGAACAGAATCGAGAAGATGATGGGCGTAACACAGTCACCACAGAACGCTCGAACCACGTACACACTGAAGAAAGGAAGCCAGCAGAACACGAAGCCCCCGACGATGATGCCGAGCGTCTTTGCAGCTTTTGTTTCCATACGAAATCGTTTGACCTGAACACATTAGAAGCAGCGTTAAATTCTATATCAGAACTGTCAGGAATAAAAAATAAAAATATATGCCATCTCTCATAATATAAATCAATTAGAAATTCACACGATAACATAGCATATTATTTATGCTTGATAACATAAATAATATGCTATGTTTAGTTAAAATGACAAATAGTATGAAAATATGAAAATATGTGTAGTTAAAATAGTTGATCAGGTACATAAGCAAAGCAAGCGGTGAATAAAAGCAAGCCTTTATAATAATATTTTTCTATGTTGTGTGATTTTATTCATACCTGAGCTTTAATATTTCTCTTTCCCATACGCCGAGTCCTTGGTTTATCCTCTAGCTCATCATACAGAGAGCCAGGTGTGAGGTGATGAGGTCTGACCCTCAATCTGCTTTCCGTCAGTTCCCTGCCATCTCTCTCATAATGAACAGCATATAAGGAAGGACTTGGTGAACGACTCGGTGACCTGGAGTTCTCTAAAGCTGGACATATTTGTTCTGATGAAGGGTAGGAGATGGAAATTTTGATTTTCTCGTGTGCTCTGCGGGCGCTTGAATGTCTGGAATTTGAAATTAGTAAGTTATTGTAATTTTAAAGAACAATTTTATTTTGTACTCTGTAGGTATACAATATAAATGCATGTTTAATTTACTGAATACAAGATTGAGTTATTACTAAAAAACCATCAGTATGAAAACGTAGATAATTTTTTTATTGATTTCTGGTCGGTATAATTGAGGATTTTCCACGGGGCTCTCCAGTTTTGTTGTAAATACCACGCATTTTAAGCCTTCTGTTTGTTTTATTTTTATCATCAATTTTTTGTCATTAACTATACAAAAAAATATATAATTTACAATCTTTTTACATAAACCCAATTGTTTTAAATCTTGTTCAACTTAAAGCTTGTACGCGTGTGTATTTATTTAAACTAATATAAATGAACAACAATAAAATATTAACATGTATGTAAAATACCTTCTAATTCTTTCAGGAGATGCGCTCAAAGAAGTGCTAGTGGAATGATTGGATGCTGTAGACAGCGGTGAACCGTGCGGCCTAGCTGAACCTCGGCCACGGTGTATCCTGAGAGTTAGGCGGTTGTCGTCGAAGCGGTTTCCTAAACCTGAAGAAATAAAGAAGAAAGAAAATGTATTTATCCGACCAAATCAATTAATTCATTACCTATTTGAATTTGGGATTTGTACCTTATTCGAATAACGAACATCAGAATAAGATTCATTTTTTTTAGTATTTTAAAATAGGCATTATAGGCTGATACAACAGAGAGCCCATACTTCTTTCCTTTCGTGAAATAGATCAATTATTATATTGTTAACAATTAATGTGAAAGTGGTGTGGATATAATATTATGAACTATTGTAATAATTTGCTAATGATATAAATAGACTTACACTTAAAAAACAACACTTCACTTTTTTTCTTTATGTTACGTTACTACAAATAATTAAATCGAACGATTAACATCAGGATTATGTTTTGAATCGAATAATAAATTATACCCAAATAAGGTACACACGCATAAATATAATCGTATTATTTCACTAACCTTTAGTAGTCCTAAACCCCTGGTTAATAGCCTTCGTGGTCCTCACAGCTGCTTTGTAAATCCTCCAATAGAAGAACAGCATCACGAACATGGGGATATAGAAGGATCCGAGCGCGGAGTAGACCACGTAGCCAGCGTCGTTTGTCAGCTCGCACGTCCAGGGGCAGGGTGGGTGGATCTCTTGGTTACCTTTGAGCTCGTCTTGTGGCTGGAATGAAAGATATATTGGTAATTGTGATCGTGGAAAATGAAGTAAGTATACAATTAATTACACACTAAAATAAATTAATCTATACTAATATTATAAAGAGGAAAGGTTTGTATGTATGTATGGTTTTCACGCATAAACTACTGGACCGATTTTGATAAAATTTGGCACAAATAATCTTTAGACCCTGAGAAAGAATATAGGTACCTTTTATTGCGAAATATGTACCACGGGCGAAGCCGGGGCGGACCGCTAGTTTTAAATAAAATACAATAATCTATATATTTATGCATATGTGTATGTATGTATGTGTAATGTGTATCATAAGATATATTTGTATTTCATATATTTATTTTTATTTTTATTTTTGTTCATTTTTACGTATTTATATCATGTACTGTTTATCATGTGTATATATTTTATTGTATTCTTTTATTATTTCTACCCTATTTTAAAAATATGTTTTTATTTTGTCTTACAACTTTTTGCGCTTCTTTGCCTTTCTCCCCGTAGTTGCCTGGCAGAGATCACTGCATAGTGATAAGGCCGCCCTTTGTGCTTTCTTTAATCTTATTTTTGTAACCTTTATGTAAAACCTAGTGTTACATAAATAAATAAATCTACATCATCATCAGCCCATTATGTTCCCACTGCTGGGACATGGTCTTTTATACATTGTAGTGAGTAAAAAAAACGATAAATTTATATTTTTGTATATACATTGTATATATATTTTAATAACATTATTTTATAGCCCCGACAGAATTTTTTAAAGTTCTAAATATATTTTATATTACCTATTTATATGTAAGAAAATTCTATGACAGTTCATTGTTCATCAAAGTAGATTGTAAATACATTTTGGAATTTCAAAAGTCATTTATAACGTACCTACGGAACGTACGTACCTATACCACAGTATTACCATCCTACAGTATGGCGACGAATGTACTTGTGCAGAGAAACGGAGGGGAACTGGCGGGGGGTCGGGCGACGCGGGCCGCTTAATGCAATCACGCTGAGTTTGCATTAACTATCGCGAAAGGATGACGCAGTCGTATTTTTTGTGTAATAATTTTATTATACATAGGTACTTACATATTCTATTATGACGCGCAAAAACTGTTCCGTTAACGGATGTAAATCTACATTGAAATCCCAGAAGGAAACAATATTTCAGAAAGATTGTATTAATTGTATCTGTTGAATTAAAATCAAAGCTATGTATATGTTGTCCTCATTATTTTCTAATCAGATTGTACATCCCAATGCGAATGCATTACTTAGTTAAATGGTATAATATACAATTAAGAACATCCAAAAATAAAGTGTCCACGTAAATAATATTTAGCAGTGCAATATCTGTAATTATATATTTATGAACAAATAATTACATCAGATTTAATAATCGCAATTATTTTGAATGTACATATGAATAAATGATTTCATCATAATATTAATAATCAAAATTGTTTTATTTCCCATTTGTTGCAACCCTAGCGTATTTTCGTGTGGCAGCGTAAGTACCTACGCTGGCGGCGGCATCGCGCGACATCAAAGGCGATTCCTTACTGTAGGAAATAATATTGTAATACTGTGCCTATACATTTTAAAAGTGATAATTAATTAATTTTAATCTACTGCCAGTAATAGACATAACAAATAAATATTTTCGTAATATTTATTTTCATTATAATTGACGTCTTCGTTTGGTTATTTGATATCCCACAAAATAAAATTATTTTCATCTTTTTCGATTAAGACTAAAAGGCTATTGTATTTTTTGTAAGCCATTGTTGTGTAACAGATTCAGTTCTTTTCCAACCCCTTTCTTTGTAGACAAAAGAAAAAAGTACCGAAGTCGCTTTTAATTATTTTTAAGATGCATATGTAAATAGGTCATGTTTTAAACAAAGAAGTATGAATAGTCACAATATTTGATTGATTTTAAAAGCCGAATAGTTCGTTCGTTCATGTTTTAATAAAGATTATAAACATATATATGATTTTTGTATAAAAAGTGTTTTAAACGAACTGACATTTTGCAAAGCCACGGGAGCAACGTAAAGCCTTGTTTCTTATAAAATATGTCTTCCCGTTCTTAATTTATTTAAATTTCTGTATAAATGGTCGGATTTGACGTCTACGTGTGCTTATTTAAAAAAAAGAGCGTGTATGCCGAGCACTCGTGTCAGAAGTGAAACTTCTTTCGCAAGATTCAAAGATACCAAAATCGTTGCCACTCCATGATGTTACGGTATTGCCATGACGCGACATTGAAATTTTACTATATAAATATTAGTCAAGTTGATAACAACTTGCAAACTATAAGCACATTATCTATTTATATCAAGTAAGCTCTTATATTTACGAACATAATTATTATGGTTGAGTAAAGTTATGTTATTCTATATGTAGTGCATAACCAAAGTTAATTTCGTCCTGAAATCGATGTCACAATGAAACAATTATACGTACCTATATTAACGTAGTGACGTAGTTTCGTTCAGTTTAATAATATATTAGTTTAGTTGAAGGTATGTGAATTTATAACATAGTATTTATGTTTTCGTTGTTTATATATTGTTTTTAGCTGAGGTTATAGTATATATACATCGTCTCAAACTTTTTGGTCTGTGTAGCGCATGTCGCGTGACGGTCGGCTGCCGAGTAGGTAGGTATAAGGCAGTGTTCGGAAAGTTTCACTTTTACCGTGGTTTCATAAAACCACACAACATTTTTCATTTTTAAATCAATTTAAAAAAAGAGAGTTTCTAAAGTCGTCTCTATTTTTTAGGTGTTACCTCAGTACTTTCGAATAGGTGAACCGATTATGATGATTCTTTTCTATTTGAAAGCTAGTGTCCTCTGGTTGGTCCCATTTAGCATGTATAATGTCTTGTTCTAACAATTTTAAGGCGTCTTGAGTGTTTTGTAAGAAAATTTATGTTTTGTATGTAATAATTGGCACTTTCCTTGTGGTAAAAAGTAAAAACTATAACAAATTTCTAGAAACACGAGCGAAGCCACGTGCGTGCTTGTATAGAATAAATGCGGTGATTTCCAAAAGTCGTTTCAGGCAATTTGGCAACACACAATGATATTTTATGTATAGATACGTTATATACTCACAATATATCCAAAAAAAATGCTTCATATGCAGTGTCAGGCACACACAAATACAATTTTCATTTTACATTGACAGACTGTATAAGAGAGATGGCTCTAATAAAATGATATAAATAAAAAAGACAAAGATAGTTTGTCACTTCCGCGCAGGTGTAAGCAAAAGTCATAAGAATTCACCAATTAAGGTGATGAATTAATTTTTCTAACATTTACGGCCCTTTTCAAACCTTCGTAATTTTTATATTATTAAATTTGTCGTGATGAAAATTCTTGACAAGAAAGTTCAATAGTAACACAATACGTCTACCGTTTTAGAAACATGATTCCATGATATTTTCTCGATAGAAAAAAAA